>JAQQRF010000645.1:0-148496 GCA_030523145.1 Trissolcus brochymenae
ATAAAATGTTTTCATATAATGCAATTAATATTGCAATTCAATTTATATACAATATTTATGTATACGTATATATTATGCATTTAAATACAATGCAATAAAGATTGCAAATAAAATGTTCATATAATGCAATTAATATTGCAATTCAATTCATATACAATGTTTATGTATATATATATATATATATTATTCATTCAAATACAATGCAATTATGCAATTTAATTATTTAAATACAATACAATAAATATTGCAAATAAAATGTGCATATATTTTGCAATTAATAGTACACAATTGAAATGTTTGTGTGTTTTATTATGCAAATAATTTTGCAATTGCATTTTTCATGTAGATTTCTTCCTTCCTATTTTTTTTTCGATTTTGATTTTCATACAACGCGTTTGGAAACAAGAGGGGATGCAATTAATATTGCAATTCAATTATTCTTTTGAATGCAATAAATATTGCAATCAAAATGTTTTCATATAATGTAATTAATATTGCAATTGAATTTATATACAATGTTTATGTATATGTATATAATATGTATTCAAATACAATGCAATTATGCATATATTTTGCAATTAATAGTACACAATTGAAATGTTTGTGTGTTTTATAATGCAATTATTTTTTGTAATAAGGGGGAATGCATTTTAACATGCAATATAAGACGTGTGAATATTACATTACAATAAATTTTGTATTGTTTCATTCGGATTTTATCTTACGTCTCCTATTTTCGATTTCGGTTTTCATACACCGCTTTTGCAAATCAATTTTTTCAATATGATGCAATTAATTTTACAATTTAATTCTTCATATACAATACAATTGATCTTGCAATTCGATTTTGATTTTTATACAACGCGTTTGGAAACAAGGGGGGATATATTTTAGCATGCAATGACGTGTGATTCTTTGTTTTTGTTTTTCATACATCGCGTTTGCAAATCAATTATTTTAATATGATGTAATTAATTATATAATTTAATTCTTCATCTAAAATACAATCGATCTTGCAATTCGATTTTGATTTTTATACAACGCGTTTGTAAACAAGGGGGAATAAAATGTGCATATATTTTGCAATTAATAGTACACAATTGAAATGTTTGTGTGTTTTATAATGCAATTAATTTTGTAAAGGATAAAAGATTTATTAATTTAATAAAGGACCCCCTTGCAAGAGGGGGCTTGTTGAAACAGCTATCCAAATTATGAAGGCAAATTCAATCCGTCGTAAGCTGCTCATTTTGGTTTGTTTATGTCACCGTTGAGTATCACCCGTGGCTGTTGTTAATATTAGCGCATCTTTTTGGATGACGTTACTTACTGTTCGAGAAAGGTGCCTGCTTTCTTAAGTTCGAACACTTTTCCATTTGGAGTCCAGTTTGAAATTTTATGGTCATAATAAGGAGAAAAATAGCAAGATGAAGCGAGATGAAGGATACGATTACAAGTTTGTCATGAAAGTTTGCAGTGGACTGTTTGAAAATGACGGTTTCAAAGCGTAACTTGCATTACCGACGATCATAATTATTTATAACTTTATAATAAAAACAGTCTGATCAGTAATAATATTTTTCTTGATTCATCAAAGAGTTGCGATTTCTCTTGTTTTACAAAATTTACAATACAACCTCAGGTCTAGAAGGGCCTGAGAAGAAGGTACCAGCGAGTTCTCCTGCAAGGACCCCGGCAAAAGCCCCGGCGAAGACCTCGGCGAAGTCCCCGCCGAGACAGCAGCGTCGGCCTCGCCGTCAAGAAGTTGAGTTCCGCCATCAGGCCCCATGTAGTAAAAAACAATCGGCCCAGTGTTGGCACGAGTCCAACGACTGTTGGTCGACCGTGAGCATTTGATACTGGCCCAACATCATTATGTGACAATGTTTTACTTTGGGCCAGTATCAATATTTAACGATGGCCCAACATTATTGTTAAGTGTTGGACCAGTATCAATAATCAACGATGGCCCATCATCGTTGTTAGGTGTTCGGCCAGACAAAATCAATATTTCAAAAAGATGAGGCTGAATAAAAAAAACTACTTTTAGACTATTAATTATTTTATTTTTTCCATGTCATAGAATTTTTCTGATACAAATTATAACATTACTTTTTTATAACAAAAAAACCTTTTTTTTTCATTTAAATAGAATATATAAAAAAAACACTTCACAATTATACTTTTCTTGTTTTGACTTGAATTTTAATCATGTATTTACTCAACACTTTTGCAATCTTTTGATTGTTTCAGGCGTTTAATTTTGCCGCCCTCTCGATCGTTGGCACCAGCAAGCCAGCGACTAGTTTTTGACAAAACTTCTTTGTCCGAAACGTTAAATTGTGCAATAATTGAACCTGAAACGAAAAATAACATGAGATTAAAAATGAGATAAAAAGTATGAAATGAAATTATGTATGAAAAGTATGAAAATGAAATCGAAAGTATTTGTCAAAGTAATTACATATACTTACTTTCCATGAGATTATATACCGAGGTTTTAGAGAAGTTAAGTTTCTGGATGTTTTTTTGCATCCTCCCACATCCGCTGTAGTGAATTTGTACATTTTTGTTGTCAGATCTCCTAATATCTTACTGATAGCTTCTTTGGTTTCTCTGTACATGTTGACCTTGAAGTTGAGATATTCCTCCTGTAAACAATTAACATTTGTTAAAATTATTACCAATTTACCTTGAATTTACATTCATTTTTTCTCTTTACTTAATTATAAATCAAACATTTTATAAGATATCAATAAAAATATACAAAAAATATGCAAAACGTACAAAGTTCTGTTTTAAAGTTCCATCCTTCGTTAAATCAGTGTCGAATTGAATAAAAGTATTGAGGTCATCCATAGGGAGTTGAACACTAAAACCTTCCTTCATTTTAGTTAAACTCTTTACATGTGATGGAGGCATTGATGACACCACTCTTGCCACAATATTGTCATGCTTTTCTTTTGAATCGTATTGTAGACTTCGTTTGAATTTTACCAGTTTATCTGAATAGTCCTTCATTTGTATCAGTGTTAATGCTTTTTGGATCACAGCTAAAAAATATGTACAACATATTCAATTTTAATATCAAACCACTTATGTATTTTATTTTCGAAAACAATAATTTATCTTCTTTAGTTCTCTTACAATTAATAAAATAAATAATGAGTTTAAAAAAACCAACCAAAAGTCAAAATAAATGTCTTTGCATAAAAATTTTTTTTAATCAAAAATTATTTTGATAAGTTTTAGTGATCACGATAAATTGTTTGTTCCAAAATTAAAAATAGACCTCATGGGGTTTGCACCTTAGCTCTTTGACCTATTTTATCATTGTCATAATTGAGGACTTATTTATATTTCTAATTTTATTTACTCACCAAGATCCGTAAAACTTGTACAGTTTGCGATCATCTGATCAACTAAAAAAGACATAGAAAATAATTGAAATAAGAAAAATGAATAAAAAATATAAATTATCAAATTTGTTGAAAAAATTTTACTCACCTTCTGCCATCGTAGGAACTTGCATTATACTCTCTTTATTTTGTGTTGCATCCTTCTTTTTCAAACTGCTGAGTTGTGTTGGATCTGAAAGGCATATAAGAGATTTTATTAAATTGTAATGAACTACTTGAATTTTATCGGCCTGGTTGAACATATGTTATTATATTTTTAACTGCCCTCTTCATTTATACAATTTTTAACGTTTTGAACAGTTTCTTACGTTTTATGGATTTCGATGGAGCAACTTTCTTTTTCGGCGTTGATGCATCAACTAAAAAATGAATTATCCAATTAAATATAAAATTAAAAATAAACTTATTTTATTGTACATCTTTCTTATTTCACCTGGATGTTCAAAGTCGTGATGATTCATCGATTCATTTTCCGAATGATTTTCTGGTTCATCCCACTGTCGATCCCAGTCTTTGGATTTACAAGCTGCATTTTTCTGTATGCGTAGATCTTCATTGCACTTCTTTGCTTGTTTCGGACTTGAACAACTCTTTTCAATGGAATCATCATCACTTGTGGTCGGAGACTTATCTTTCGATAGAATCCTTTTTCTTCCTGTAATAATAATGGAACATTAGAATTGATTTTGACAGGTAATCTTGCGACATAAAATAGCAAGCAGCATGACGATAAAATAGACTGTCTTTAACAAATAATCTTTCAACAATTTACAAAAACTATGCCATCAGAAGAGTAATTGATGATTGATAATACCTTTGTTACTGAAGTTTTGCATCTTGTCATTGTCGGCACTGGAAAAGCTCTTTACAACATTTTTCAAATTTGGTTGTTCTATTGATTTGGGTGCCGTTTGTTTTGATGTCACTTTCGACATCCTGGGATTCAAAACAAAGTCCTGGATTTCTACAAAATAAACGATTATTTGATTAAATTATAATGGCTCGAGCAAAATAAAAGAATAAATGTGACTTAAGTGACGCTGACTTACTTTTTTGAGGCTCAAATCTTTCTCGATTTGACTGAAACGCAGGAATTTCGTCTAACATTTTTGCAGCGTTCGTCTTTGACAATGGCTTCATAGGTGACTTATTTTCTGTATCTGTCTTCAAGTCTAAGCTGTGATATGCACGTTCTAAGTGCCTGTTTGCTTGGGACAAGTCAACTCAAAAATTTATATAATAGAATAGAAAAGTATTATAAAAAAACAATGACAACAAATATCAAATAACTGAACAAAAACTTGGCTGTAAAAAACGTACCACACTGACTTAAAATTTCCACAGGGTGTTCCCTCCAATTTTTTTCAGGCGTTCTAGACATTTTCAAAAATCCACTTATTTTATTGTAATCTTGTGGCCGAGGGTATTTGCAACGCCATTCATTATCGCCCCGAACAACCCAGTTGCGAGGTATTATTTCGAGGAGCATTTTTCCATCATCGGATTGCTCATTTCGAAATTTTACGACCGAATATGCCGTGTCCTCGTGTAACCTAAATAAATGAACAAATGTATTTTGAAATGTGCAAGAAATGAAAATAAACAAAGTAAGTCAAATGTGCCACCAAAGATGAAAACAAATACACGTGTTCTGTATTATGTGTTGAATAATTGAAGAAGAAATAGAAAAAAGAATAAGAATAGAGAAATACAGAAATGAAATTGTGAAAGAATTAGAACGAGCTAAAAAGAGGTTAAATGTTATTGCACGAGAAAACGACATTGAAAAAAAGTTGATAAAACCACCTGCCATTGTTTACATTTGGTGACATTGAGAAGGCAATAATTCACTTTTATCATAATATACTTACTCTTGAGATTCGTTCATGATTTCCTTTTTCCAACTGATTTGCACAAGTCACAGCACTGAAAGTCAATTGAACACTGTTGAAAAATCGAAAAATTTATCGAAGAGTGCACAACAAAACGAGCCGGCTAGTTTAAGTTCGTGCATGCTGCTTTGCACTAAGAGCTGCCAACTTCACGCAGTGAAACTTTGAGATGTCAACATTTCACTCTGTCTTATCATTGAAATTAGAAAGAGATAGTATAAGAAAGTAGTTTTTCAATAAAGCAGCAAATTTTATTTGAGAGCACATTTCAACTATTCGTTTTGAGGTTATCTTTTTAAATTGTTTGTCCCGCCAGTTGTAACGCATGAAAAACTTCCTTTTTATTAATAAAAGTAATTTATAGCAATTTTTATTTTGACAGAACGAAGATAACCATAAGCATTATCTTATCTGTTAATCTTTTTATGTATCAAAAATCGTCGTATATTTTTTCCACATCACAATTTTGATTTTTCAGATTTAAAAGAGCTAAATTTTAAACAAAATGTCAAGCACGTTACGGATGCGTAAACATAGAGTTTTGAAAGATGCGTTGGATAATAAAAACAATTCATCAGATAAGTCTACTGAAAACATGGATTATGACAATGGTGATTACATACAATTCAGATTATTCATAGATCATTCATACAATTGAATACAAATTAATTGATTATTGTTCTTAACAACTTTAAAATGATTATGAATTTTGCAACTCATTTTTGCTCAAATAATTTGATTTTTGGATGTCGGGGTCTTACTAAATCACTGTAGTTGACACTATTTAATGAGTGGTCTATTTATATTCTATAGTCTATTAATATGTAGACTCTATTTATATTTATATATTTTTTAGAAACAACTCAGTCTTCTTATCCACAAAATGTCTCGTCCGGTACACTGAACCAATCTGCACAATTTGGAACATCGATGTTTACTGTAGACAATGATTTGATGAACTTGTCGAATGCAAATGACATTTCAGAAAATATTCATTTACATGACTCTGAAGAGAGTAACCGTAACGATTCTGATGGTGAAGAGCCACCTTTTATTTTTGAAAAATCAACCAGGGATGAACTGCGTGAAGGAGATATGAGGAGTAAAATTGTATCGTGGATATTGCGAAATATTTCTTCTTTGAGACAAACCGTTATTGACGAGTTGTTGGTAGTTTTAAGAAGTGAAGGCTATAACAACTTGCCCAAATGTAGCAGAACATTACTTGAAACTCATAAAACAATGAATAATGTACAGCCAATGATGAGCAAGAAACGTATGGAACATATGCTTATGTTGCCATTAAAAAAAACCTGGAACTGATTATAAATCCAACAATTTATACAGAAAGAAACATTGTTTTACTTATTGGTACAGACGGAGCTAAGATGTACGATAAAACTAAAAATGATATGTGGCTTACATTGGGTCTAGTGTTCCACGAAAATTACTATGCAAAACCTTTTATCATTGGACTATATTATGGCAACTCAAAACCTTTTTCTGCGAATGATTTTCTTGGTGATTGTGTACGCGAATTGAATCATTTAATCACTAATGGAATCATTATACAAGGAACGCATTACAATTTTATTTTTAAAGCGTTCATTGCTGACACTCCAGCAAGAGCGTTCATAAAGAGGTGCAAAGGACACACTGGTTTCCATTGCTGTGAACGCTGCGAAGTGATAGGCGAGACTATAAATATCTATAAGCGCGGTGGAAAACGAGTTTGTAAACGTGTATATAATGATATTAATTGTAAAGAGCGCACGAATGAGTCTTTCCGAGCAAAAACTGATCCAAATCATCATATAGACATAGAATCATCCCCACTCGTTGATGTTGTTAATTTTGACCCCGTGAGACATGTAGTTTTGGACGCGATGCATCTTTTGTGCTGCAACGTCTCAAAACTGTTCTTAGAAGCATTGACGCAGGAAAATCGTTCTGGCTTAAATGGTCCAACAAATCAATATATGTTACAAACTGCACTTGATTTAATTTCAAATGACGTCGTTTGTGAATTTCAAAGAAATAAATTTGATTTGAATGATATAACAAATATGAAAGCAACTCAATTCAGATTTATTTTAATATACTGTAGCGGTCTAATTTTTAAACCAATATTATCGACGGATAAATACAGACATTTTTTGTTACTTTTTGCGGCCGTACGAATTTTGTCAAGCAAAGAACTCGCTGTCGAACATTCGCACTACGCAAAACATCTTTTGCGTCAATTTGTTCGTTTGGCGCCAACTTTCTATGGCGATCATATTGTGTCAATTGTTGTTCATAATTTGATACATCTTGCTGATGATGTTCAATATATGGGAGTACCTGTATTTGAATTTTCTGCGTTTGCAATGGAAGATTGTATCGGATTTTGTAAACGATTAGTTAAAAGCAGACTCAATCCTGTTTCACAAATTTTGCGACGAGTTCACGAGATGAGTCAAGGAAATGTTCCATCAATACATGATCATTACCCTCTTGTATTATTGGATATTGAATCCAGCTCATTTGAATTTATTCTTTATTATTACTTAGCAACGAGAGTTAGTTGTTTTTCTGTTCTGTTTTGTTTGTCGGTTGGTCTCTAATTTTGCTTTCTGTCTTTATAAATATCTTTAAGACAAATGTCAACAGATTATGGGCTCAGACATTTCCACTGAATATTAAATTAAGTGTGATTATATTCGGACTTTGATAATGGAGGAAAAATCGTGAGTATCTTTTGTGTTGTTGAGAATACGAGTGTGAGCTACTCTCGACAAATACGATGAAATTACAAGTCAAATTTGAAAACAAAATAGTATTAGAATAAGAGATGGTCTGAAAATAAAATTAAATAAAAAAAAAAAAAAAAAAAAAAACAAACGAAGGTATAAGTATTTGGAGGAAATAATGAATTCATCATTAGTAATTTGTTTTAAGGGTTATTCTTGATGATATTCCAATAAATTATACAGGAAATATCTTTGTTTCTCTGGATGAGAGTTTTGTGAAGGTCAGTTCTGCAGATGGCCACGAAATCAAATTGAGTATGTATACTTAGGTTTGGCATAACGAATGATATAAGAATGTAAACGAGAGATGAGCTCAAACGAGGGTCATTCTTTTACTAGTTTACAAATTATTTTGAGTGGAATAAGAGTGAACATATATACAAAATAAAGGAAAACCTTCTGAGTTACTTGAGTTACTTACTTTGTGTTCATTGTATGGGATTCAAGTAACTGGGATTATTGTACCGCCTGTGTGTGTTCCATGAACGGAAAATGATACTAATTCAAATTATAGTAACTATTGTAACTTGTGTTCAGTAACGATAGTTCAATAACATGACTTTGAGCTGGTCTATCATAATTGTTTGTATATCTATTATGATAGTGATTAATTTACAGGTAAAAATTCTTTAAATGACAAATGGGAAAGATTACGAGCAGATTATAATTTAACGATGCAAACACCCAGTGTGACAAATAAGTCTCAAGAACAAGTCATGCATGACGATCAAACTACTAATTCAATTGACAACTGGATAGATCAACTTTTGGATTCCAACAATCCATTCGAAGTTGAAGTGAGCGCTGCTGATGAAGAGGATCTACTCCGATCACCAGATTGTAATGATAATCCAATCGAGTCCCAGATGGGTAACATTAATTCAACGAGTGTTCCCAGTTGTTCCAAAAACGAGAGTGAAGAGTCATATGAGACTGACTTAATCAAAACAACTGAATCAACCAAAATTGAGAAGACACGGAAAGTTTCAGATTTAGAAGGAAAATCAAGCAGTAGCAACCAAATATCAGTTCCAGTTGCCATAAAACGACCATTAGATCAAAATGACCACACGAGTGACGAAATTCCTTTAACTAGAAAGGAATATAAGTTAGCTAAAGAAATGTTTCAGGCAACGGTGTCAATGAATAACAAGATGCGAAAAGAGATGTTAAAATGGTATGAGCATAAGAGACAGGAGAATGAGATAAAGAGACCTAAGATAACTTCAATCACTGATTTTCCAGTAAACTCAAAGCTAATCAATCTTTACAAAAATTCTGAGTCAAATGAAAAAGGTGCATCAACCGATACAGATAAAATTAAGACAAACGATTCGGTTTTCAATTTAAACAAAACAAACGAGAGTCAAACACTGGCAAATCAAATAAGTCAGGCAATTAAGGTGGAGTTAATCTCAAAAGATAGTAATAGACGTGACTACAAATTGATGCAACAGGTCAAGTTCGAACACTTTATGGAACTTTTGATATCGGAGTTGAGAACATCTGATCTGTTGTATATAATTGACAAATCAGTTAGCCCTCCTCAAGGTCTAACTGAAAAATTGAAGGAAAAACATACTTATAAAGTTCGCGACATAATTATAAATCGTGTTGATCAATTGTATCATGCACGGATCTTGGAGATTAAAGATCCAAATTTAATTATAAACAAACTGCACGATTTAAAACGAAACGAGATCAACTCAACCAGATTGAGTATTCGAAAACAGTTCATGGACATCAAATATGATAGTTCAAAGCAGACTGCTATCGAATTTTGTGACAAATTTGAGGAGCTGGTCAGAGATTACAATGCACTTCCTAATTCTACTTCTATGTCTGAGGAAGATAAGCAAGATTATTTCTATAATGCAATAATGACCCAGGTTCCAAGTGTACACGAACTTGATTTTATTGCCAAAGATCAGACTGGTAATAGTTTATCCTACGAAAAATTGAAAAATTTGATTGTGCAGGCTGAAGCTAAACAGAATCAATTTAAAATTTTCAATAACTCACCGATGCAAACAAATACGACAGTGGTAACAGCATCTTATGTGAGGTCCACCAATAGAAACAATAATAGGTGTTATGTTTGTGGTGACATGGGACATATGCAAAACGAGTGCAAAAGAAAGGGCACTGGACTGATAAAATGCTATGAGTGTAATAACTTCGTGACTTATATCGCTGCTAATTGTCCTGAAAGGCAATCTGGTTTGTCTGGTCAAAATTATAGGAAAGATTATAATCCTCACAAAAATCAAAAACAGTACAACAATTTACGAGCAAACAACAAACAACAATTCAAAGTAAAATCATGGAAAAACAAAAACAAATCTTTCTCTCGTCCAGACAAAGATTTTGAACAACTAAAGAACAACTGTTACAAGGAAAATAGAGACAAGTCAAATGGTTTTAACAGATCATTGAATTTGAGACAAGAGAAGAAAAACGAGCGTCCCAAGACAATGGGAAAAACACGAGTGCATCTTGCGAACACCGAAATTACAGGTATGGGTACAAAAAAATTTCCTTCTGTACTTCAGTCATCAAAATCAAGTTTTCAAAGAAATAAAGCATATGACAGTTCTTGTGAGGTCAACGGAAATAAAATCTTAGGACCAAAGGTTGATGATCAGGGAAATTTGTATACAACTTTCATAGTTGACTCAGGTGCTTCTGAACACTTGTCTAATACGAAAAACATTTTTGACAAATTTGACAGTGACAGTAAATGTATAATTAAATGTGCAAACAAGGAATCAAATGCTGATTTTAGGTCAGAAGGTTCCGGAAACATTATAGGTTATCCTAAAGGTCTGAGGTCAAACAGAATTGAATTAGAAAATGTGATATACTCCTCATCTTTAAAAGAGAACTTACTTTCTTTAAGACAGTTTACAGATGCAGGTTTTCATGCAGTGTTTGATGACAGTAAAGTACGAATAATTGATCCTTCTACAAGTAAGGATATTGCAGTTGGATTTTATGAAAAACCATATTGGATGTTGGAACTACGTGTGGATAAGAATAATATAAGAGATCAAACACTAGATAGTTTAAAGACGGCATTGGTACAAAATATACAAATTTCAGAAGTCAATTCAGATAGTATGGCAGGACAAGAGGTACAAATGGATTGTACAGACCAAGTGTATGAAAAAGAAAAGTCAATTGCTGATAACGGATGTGTGAATGGGCAGAATAACAAAATTATGAAACCGATACCAGAAAATATAGAAGATTATCAAAATAGCGAAGCTCAAGTTGAAAAAAAGGAACAAGTGAATAAAGGAGTTGCAACTAAAGAAACCACTTCAAATAACACCACGAGTGAAAAGAGACATGAAGCATCTAACCTTATACAAGATTTTCTTTTCACCAAATTTGACACATCTTTAACGTATCGAAAAATAACAAATGTAGATGAATTACCTACTACTGATATCTTGGAATCCGAAGGTCCATTTGTAGTGTCTTACAATGAAAAACTAAAAGTAGATAAAGGAATGCTGTGGCATGTGAGACTGGGGCATGCTTCTCTGAACTATTTGCTTAAGTTACAAAAGATCTGGAAAAATAATAAAGAACTACAAGAGGTAAAATTTAACACTGATATACAACAGTGCGAAGTATGTGCCATAGCTAAATTGCAAAAATTGCCTTACAACACCCAAAGGAGACGAGCGTTACGACAGTTAAACACTATTCATTCAGATGTAATGGGAAAAATTTCCCCACCAACGCATCCGCTCGGGTATCAATACATTTCTGTTTTCATAGATGACTATTCCAGACTAGCTTTAGCATATCCTATGAAAAAGAAAGATGAGACGGGAAGGTGTTTGGAAAAATTCATTGTGAGTGCAAGGAATCTTCGAGGTGTTAACGACAAAATTTGTTATTTAAAGACAGATCAAGGAACGGAATATACTGGAGGATATACCCAGGAAGTACTAAGACGAGAAGGCATTGAATTATTCACTGCCTGTCCTGACACTCCACAACACAATGGTGTGGCGGAGAGATTCAACCAGACAATACAGAAGAAGGTTCGATCATTGATGCTGGATTCGGGATTACCTAACAACATGTGGGACTTGGCCTTAGGTGCTGCTGTCTATGTGTACAATCGTACTCCACATAAGTCAATCCAATATAACACACCATTATCCAAGTTCGCTCCGGATTTTAGTCACGATATTAGTCAGGTAAAGAGGTTTGGATCTCTAGCTTACTGGAATATCACGAGAAAACCTGATTCAAAATTTTCAGCTCGGGCATTGCGAGGGGTTCTTGTTGGATATACTCCTTCCGGGTTTGTATTTTTACATCCCGAATCGGGAAAGTTTTTCGAGTCTAGGAATGTTCGTTTTAACGAAAAATTGGTTTTCGGTGACAAGTTTCGAAAAGATTTTATGAGGTTCTGGCCACAAACTACGGATGAATTGTTGTTTGAAAAACTACAGCGGTTCCAAAATTCTGAAGATGAAGTAATGAATAAGATTCATGGATCAGATCAAAACAAACAAACTATATTAAAAGGAAGAGGAAGACCAAGGAAAATTCTGCTAGAAACGGAGAACAAAAAGGCGACTGTAGAGGACAAAAAGAACAATCGGGATAGAACAAGGGAACCATACAATACAAGAAGTTCAAGAATTGTAGACACAAGTTTTTCAAATTTGGCTGTCATAGAGAGACTACCAAAGGAATTTCAATTTTCAGAAACAAGTGAAGAGTTTCAGAGAACGAAAGATCCAATTGATGATGAAGTGATGCATTGCTTTTTTACAGAAATCAACAATGATCCTCGAACCTACAAAGAGGCAATGGAATCAAGTAAACGAGACGACTGGATTTCTGCAGTGAAATCAGAACTAAATTCCATGAGTAAAAATGAAGTGTGGACCATAGTAGAGCGTCCCAAGTATGATATGTTTGGCGAAAAACCAAACATTATTGACTCACGTTGGGTTTTTAAAAGGAAAAGTGATGGCAAGGCAAAAGCACGACTAGTGATTCGTGGTTTCAAAGATAGCAACTCGTACGATCTGAAAGAGACGTATGCACCAGTATCACGACTGACTTTGGTCAGGATCGTTTTAGCAATTATCAATTACTATGACATGGATGTATGTCAGTTGGATGTCAAGACGGCTTTCTTGAATGGAACCATTAATGAGGATATATATATGGAAATCCCAGATGGGTTGGATATTCCAAAACAAGATAGTAAAACGAAAGTATGCAAACTACTCAAATCAATTTATGGTTTGAGAATCAGTCCAAAAAGATGGAATGTGAAATTTACAGAAGTTGCTAATAAATTAGGACTAGTAAATGATGACGATGATCCATGTCTATTTACATGGTCGTCTGGTAAGAAAAGAGTTATTCTGTTGCTGTATGTCGACGATATTCTTCTGGCCAGCAATGATCCTACAAAACTAGATGAAATAAAAAATAAATTAATGAAATCTTTTGAAATGACCGATTTGGGCGCACCACACAACTTTCTAGGAATGAAAATTGAACGAAACCGGGAAACAAGAGTAATGACTATTACACAAGAAAGCTACATCGATAAGATTTTGGAAAGGTTTGACTTTGGAAAAATACATCCTCAGAGAACACCTATGGTAACTCGACAGGTGGCCAGTAAAGAACGCCGACAAAGAGAGGAAGACGCAGGTGATAATAAACACAAGGCAAATAAACAAGTGATTAAAACTCCATATCGAGAGATGGTGGGTAGCTTACTTTACCTAGCAGGAACCACTAGACCAGATATAGCGTATGGAGTTAATGTTCTGAGTAGACACCAACTTAATCCAACTGAGCTTGAGTTTGAAATGATGACTAGAATATTCAGCTATTTGAAGGGTACTAAAGATTTGGGTTTAACATTCTTAGGAAGGTCTACTGAATTGGTTGCTTATTCTGACTCCAGCTTTGCAGATTGTAGAGGATCTGTATCCACATGTGGTTTTGTCATTCGTTTATTCGGTGATACGATAGCTTGGAAAACAAATAAGCAAAATTATGTTGCACTGTCTACCTGTGAAGCTGAGTATGTGTCAATGAGTTTAGCTTGCAAAGAAATTATTGCTATCAATAAATCCCTGATTCGAATAACGGAAAAAAGTTTCCTGCCCGCAACTATTAAATGCGATAACAGATCTTCCATCATTTGTGCCAATACGAGTGGTGGCAATCGACTAAGACATATGACTGAAGTACACGAAGATTACGTAAAAGAGTGTGTTAAATTAGAACGAGTTAAAATTGAATGGGTTTCGACCAAAGAACAATGGGCTGATATAATGACGAAGTCTCTCAGTTTTGAATTACATAAAAGAATGAGAGACAAGATTCTGAATTCTGAATTAATTAATTAACGAATTATTTAATCTTATTATTGTTTTCAGAAATGAAATAATTCAAGTTCAACAGTATATTCAATGGCCATTTCAAAACTGGTACTGCAAGAGAGGGAGAGACTTTGATGCGACGGAAGATACCATTATAATTATTATTTGATGTTATTATAAATAATTCAAAATTCGGGAGGGAGTATTGGATATTGAATCCAGCTCATTTGAATTTATTCTTTATTATTACTTAGCAACGAGAGTTAGTTGTTTTTCTGTTCTGTTTTGTTTGTCGGTTGGTCTCTTTATAAATATCTTTAAGACAAATGTCAACATGTATATAAAATAAAAAAAATCGAGACCATCCCAATTGTAAAACTTGACAAAAAAACAACAGATACTGAAATGCTTTTTTCTTCTGCATAAATTGGAAGCATTACTGTCACGCCTTTTAAACCTAACAATGTTGTAATTTTAAAAAATGGCGAAATTGTTTTGGTGAACAAAATCTTTACTCGAAATGTCGATAACATTCCATCAAATGATCTTAAGATTCAAGGTCAGAAAATTATCGCAGATATTGATGCATTTGACTATCCAATGCCATCTAGAATAATTGGCATTATGCACGTTCGCGAATTTGAATCACAACTCGTTGTCTACAACGTCAAAGATATTCACAAAAAATGTATATTAACCACTATTGATGGCCAAAAAACTGTGATGACCTTATTGCATTTTTAAAATGTCTCCTCTATCTATTTATTAAAATCAATTATGTATTATGTATATAAAATTAATCATTAATAGTATGGAACTTTATTGATTTATATTCTTTTCTAACAAAAATTTTGTAGCTCACAGTCTGTCGGCAGTTTCCTGGCTTACCAAATATGCCAATCAAGAATTTAGAGATATGGTTTACGGTGAACCTACAGTCAGCCGACGGTCGGCAGTTCACTGACTTTCCAAATATGCCAATCAAGAATTTAGAGATATGGTTTACGGTGAACCGACAGTCAGCCGACGGTCGGCAGTTCACTGGCTTTTTAAATATGCCAATCAAGAATTTAGAGAATATGGTTTACGGTGAACCGACAGTCAGCCGACGATCGGCAGTTCACTGGCTTTTTAAATATGCCAATCAAAAATTCGAGATATGGCTGACGGTCAAACGATGGTTCGCCAACGGGCGGTCCAGATCTGGGACGTAGCATTTTATCAACCGTCGATTACTAACGTAGGACCGATGTTGGGCCATTCGTTTCCATTGGCGGACAATTTTTTTTTCTACATGGGGCGAAGAACCCTTCTTGTGCGGCACAGATAGCGCCTTTTCTTCAGCCATTGCTGTAACCACTGCTAGCTGGTGCAGCCAACTTCCTAGCCAGCGTTGCCAGACGTACGATATAACAATTGTACGATCTACCGGTACCGTACAAAAAATGTACGATAATCGTACGGTATTCATTAAAATTATACGATAATTTGGTTAGTTTAAAAATTATGCTTAATCACAATTAATAATAATTGTTAATCACAATTAATCTACTCATTTCAAAATATGAATTTTCAAACTTTTCTTCTTTTCAGTACTTGGCGCTAGTGCTCATAAAATCATTCAAACTTCAAATCAAATGTAAACATACTATATTATCGTTATCACTAGTACGTTTTCACTTTTTCATTTGTGTCATTTGTACGAAACAGAAGAATAAAAAAAAACACAACAACAAAAACAACAGCAGAAAAAAATGGGTGGAGAAACAGAAGAAGAAACTTATTCAGACGAAAATGTTGATCCACAACGCAAATCACGAGCAACAAGAAACAGAAGAAGAAACTTATTCAGACGAAAATGTTGATCCACAACGCAAATCACGAGCAACAATAAAAAAGAAACAAAAACATCGTGCACAACGATATAGACGTCAGTGGGAAAAAGAACCTGAGTTCCGGTTATGGCTTCGGGCAGACGAAACAAACTTTTACAAAACTCGCTGTGCAAAATGTAACTCTTCTATGTCAGCAGAACTGACCGTCATAAAAAAACATGCAAATGGGTCAAAACATCGAGATCGTTGTGCAAATGTGCGACAAGATGTGCAGAAAAATTTGATGTCATTCGTGGCTCCAGTAAATGATAAAGTAAAGGAAGCTGAAATAAAACTAGCCGGATTTCTAGCAGCCCACAACGTGCCAATTCAAGTTGTGAAAATGACTGTACGAACTGATAATTTCATTGTTTGTCCAAATTTCGAAGTGATAAGTGTTATTTCGAATACGGTTTATTAGCATTGTTATTGTCGAAATAAACAAATTAGACGCAAAAATGCCTCGATTGTCGAAAATGGAAAGAATCTCCGATAGCGGGTACACATATATTGTTTTCCGCAAAGGTCCAAATAATGTCATGTAAGTTTAATTTTTGTAATATATGAATAAGAAATTAAATACTAGTATAAATAACAAAGTGGTCCGCTAAACCGTTATTGTGAATAAACAAAAGTTTATTGCAAAGTTTAACAGAACATATTGGTTTATCTATCATATTTATATTTGTTAGCTTTATAGGGTTGTTAACCCTGTTCGCTCGGGTGCCTCCCACTCCTACTATGATCTGAGTTTTTTGCGGTTGAGCTACTCACTATTCGAGACTACTCGGAAAACATTTTCCGTACTATTTTCTGGAATAGCGTGTGGAAACTGCAGTACGGAAAACGTTTTCCGTATAGGGTACGGGAAAATAAGAGTTTCCGTACTAAAATCGACACGGAAAACAGTCGGTTTCACAGCACTTGTTATGAAAAATAGTATGTTGGACTCGTAAGGAAATTGGTAAATACGGGACTCGTGGTTCCCCACGAAATCCACTCGTCCCATTTATTTAAGTGTAAATAAGAAAACTTCTATTCAGAAAGATATATCTCTTAGAACTATAAAATGCTATTTGATACTTTATGAATAGGCCATAGTTTAGGATATTAGAGTACGTGAGATTTTAGTTAGTCTTGTGTGATCACCGATCAAGAAAAGACCATTTTTCAAGAGCGCGTAGAGTCAGTTAATATTGAATAAAAGTTTAATGTTAAAATTGAATCATTTGTTAGTTAATTACTAACTAATTAATACTAACTAATTTTTTTATCCTCAACTTATTCTGCATTATCGACTGATTCAGTGACTCTGGTAACTTTTAGTCTTAGTCGGTACAAACGGTTTTACAAAATATCCTTAAACGATATTCTATCTTAGGCTACTTTATTTTTCGTGATTTTCGTACGTCCCCGTACTTTACGTTTATTTTTTGCTACCGCCGGAACGAACTCGTAAAACGATTTCAAAATATAAACACAGAGTTTACTGCGCATGTGAGCTGCGCAACTGCTTCTGATGTGCGTTCCCAAATACATCAAGGCGATATAGTAAGCCTGAATGTATAATGAGGTTAAAAACAACAAGCAGGTGAATTTCCACAAACAATTTTATTTATATTTTCATATTTTTATTTTCCATTCAGTTTGCTGCCCGAAAATTGTTATCGATGAGATTTTCTAATTAAAATGCGCTCTCTTTTTCTTAATGCAACAATGTTGTTGTTTTCTTGTAGGTTGCATCACTGCAGGCAGTGTCATTCCATGCAGTATCATTACACTGTGCTCTCTTTCTGAATGTGGAACTATTAAAAAGAGAAAAAAGATCGTTCGGTGCATCTCGACTCCCCAGTTTTCTGAATTAGCCAACACTTCACATTCCCAATGGCTGTCATTAGGTTGTCTAGAAAACATTTGTGTGCGGCAGTCTGTCAGATTTGAGATGCAAATATTTATTTTACAAACAATGTGAAATTGTTACTGTGATGATGACAATTTAGTAGATGCATTTACAATTCAACTTGTACCAAGAACTGAAAGAAAAACAATCAAGTGTGCAGGAAATTAACCTTTTTGCCATGGTACGAGAGAAGGTTTAAAAACTTTTCTCTTTTAATTATTAATTCCAACTTTCCAATTCTAAATTTATTCTCGTTTGATAAATAAGAAAACTATCTAAGATCTAATATCCTTTTTGAAAAACTTTTTCCAGGAGAATGACGGGGATACTCTTAAAAGTCTGGAAATTGTGATGACAGAATTTTTTTCGCCAGAGACGACAAATGAACGAAAACGAGACATCGAGCAAAGGCTAAACGAATTTGCTGCAAGAGAAAACTGGAAATCTTATATTGATTTTTTGCATTTGACAAATAACAATTATGTTCTTATGTTCGTTCTTACAACATTGGAGGTAGTGTAGAAACAAAACATCTAGTTTTAGTTTTTCTGTCGTTTTTTTTCGCTTTGTAAGAAGGATTCATTTTATGTATGAAAATGAATTATTTAATGAGAAAAAATACGTCGCAGTTTTAATGCTTGTAATGTTGGAGATAATTTGTAATGAAGTTTAGGAAAAGTTGATAAGAAGAGTTTTCTATTTTTAAATCTCCATTAACATAATTTTTTATAAATTAGTTTTTGGAAATTGAATCAAATTTAAATGGAAATTTTAATGATGTTTTCAAATTCATAAGTTTATGATCGCTTTGATAGTTCTTCTTAAAACAAATAAGGACATTTCTTTTAGTTTTATTTTATTGTCTAACTGTATTATTTTTGTTCATTTTCAGACAATAATTACCACAAAACATACTAGTTTAACATACGAGGATAAGTTTGAGATACAATGCTGTCTGAGAAATTTATCTGTGAAACCGGATGTGGTACCATTCATAAGAAACAAAGTGATAAAACTGATCATCGATACCTTGAAGTTCAGCAGAAACGATACTTTTAATATGAACCACATTTTCAGTACCATTGACACGGTAAATTAGATCAATGATAAAATTGTTACAAATAATAATAATGACCTAATTGTAAACAAAAACAATCTTTTTAGTTATTACAAGGTTCTCAAAATTATCAACAACGTTTGTTAGGACTAAAATATTTGCAAATTGTCTCAGATGAGTTAGCAACGCCAAGAAAAAGTGAAGATAACGAAAATGGAAGGAATCGAGCTCTTTTGACTGATTTTAGCAAATTTTTGCCCGCTGTTTTGTGTCAATTAACAGGTAACGAATTGAATTAAAAAAGTTGACACATTTTATGTTAGCGTTTTATATTCAATCTAACGTTTATGTTTTAACTTTCTTTTTTTAGAATTGTTGGCGGAAAATTTGCGGGTTCAAAGTTGTTCGGGGACAAAAACTCCTCCACCGTCTCCAACTAACGATGAAAATTTAGCGACTAGCATGTCGAGCCTTGACATTGCAGCAATGGAGAACAATTGTACCGAAATATGTATCTCAACTTTGAAAGTTCTTTCGCACATCTTCAGTTACATCAAGTCTTTCCAACTTGTTATCAGAAAGACGAAACTGTTTGATCTGATTTTTGCTTGTGCTAAATATCATGATTCCATGGTAATTAAAAATATTATTTTACCTGATGAATGATAATTTCATTATTTACATGAGAAATTAATTGGGTGAAATTTTCATTTTTTTAGAGTGGAAAGCAAATGGAAGTGGCTGTGGAAGCGCTCTCGGCGATAAATGAATTGCTGTACCGAGCAGATTTATCTTTATTAAGTAACGACTTACTTATACACATATTTCATAATGCGTGCGAATTATTTCAGTCCATCTCCCATCTAGATAATATTGATGAATGGTAATATTAAGACAAATCAAAATCACAGTTGAATTAATCGCTTAATGAAAAATGCTAAATCAAAATATTTTAACTAATTTTATTTATTGTTGCAGTTACATTGATAAAGTAACCGAATTTTTGAAACTGTTTGTGATAAATTATTTGAAGAGATCTGAAACGATAGCAAAATTTTCGACGAGGGAATTGCTTGACATCTTGTACCACAGAACGTTCCATCCAACCTGTACTGTTAACAGTTATCTGAGATGTTTAGAAATATGGATTGATTTGTTAGAAATTGTGCAATTGCAACACCAGATTTTAGCTCTCAATCTGCACGAGAGCATCTTGCAGAAGATCAGCTTCAGACTGGATCCTCGGATTCTTAAGGAACTGGATACGGAAAAGCTAGATGAAAATGTAAAATCAATATTTTAATTTAATTTTCTTTTTAATTTTCATAATAATTTTACAACAGAAAAATGTGATTCTTTTTTAGGGCGAAACAGAGTGGCAACATTTTTTAAGGTGTAATATCGAATGTTTGGCCAAAGTATCTGAGCTTTTACCCATACCAGTTTCTGCATTACTGGTTTGTACTTTATTATTTTGATATTTTATTTTATGTTTTGATTATATTACTAAGTATTATTACTATGTTATAAAAAAATTATGCCTATTAAAAAAATGTTGTTTTCAGTACCCTACGTGGAGAGATGGAATGAACGTCTTCAGTGAGATCGCATCAACGATATCAAGTCAACCATCCGTAGTGCTTAATAACGAAGAAGCTTCGAATTGTCACAGTTACTTAAGAGACACAGCATCATTGACACAGGCCCTTGCCCGAATTCTGCCCACGTATCTGAGTGAGTATTTTCACCCAATGTATAATATAAAAATGAAAAATTTAATACAATTCCAATGCTGATTTCATTTTATATTTTCAGACAATGAAAACTCTGCAGTTTCATCAGTCATTGAAGAATTGGTTTCTGTAACGTTGGACGCCTGTGATTTTGTTAAAAATAATCAACTCTATTCAGCGAATGTGCAACCGGAGTTGATTGTACACGACATAGTTGAAGTGTAAGTGCTAAATGTGACGTTTGTTTCAAACAAACCATTGTAATTAGATTCGAATTAGATTTATGAAATATCACTTATTATACATCTTATTATCTATTCGATATTTTATTTAGGTATTCGCAATTATTGGCATCGTTACAAGCTTGGTGTCACTGGATATGGAAAAGGCCAGATAAAATAAAAGAAGCGTTATGCGAGCGCTGTGTCAACGCCTGTATTTGGGCCTTGGCAGCGTCGCAGAGCAACTCGGCCCCATCAAAAGTGATTCATTCCGCAAGCCACTTATTCCAAAGTATAACAGTCATCTTGAAACCCAATTTGTGGGCCCATCCCTTGTATAAAGAACTATTATGTTCTCGTTCGCATCCCTATTTTATGGAAAACGACACCAAACTAGTTTTGAATAAGGCCTTGATAAACAGCATTACTTTGCCGCAAGGAGACAACGGTCTGAGACAACAACTCTTACGTAAGTTTAGTGATTTGTTAAACCACTTGGCCCAATTCAGTTACTTAAATTATTAAGAATTTACTTCAAACATCTTTTTTTGCAGATACATTTATATCAAATTTTATGGAACTGATGAACACACCGAACTCGCAGATGTTTCAAAATGCTCAACTACAATTACCCTTGGAGTCGAACATCATTGTCGCGATGATACCTTTGAAACAAATTTTAGAAGACTGCTCATCATCATCGACAATAATAAAGAAGATTCTGTTGGAGTGCATGAAACCATGCATCGAACAAACGATACACTTACTGCCACACTACATGCACAGCGAGATCACATTCAAATTGTTGCTCAGCTTTTTACACGCCACTTTTATGGTGCTACAACATCAGCTTGGATCGCAGTTTACGGCCAATACTATTAAAAATCTTTTACAACTTTATTCTAGGTACCCGTTTCATTACTTTCATGAGTCGTATTATACTTTATTGAATTAATAAAACTAACGGTTGAAATGTGATCGTTTCGTTATATTTTATTTTCAGTGAACATCTGTGTACAGGATCTGCTTTGGATCAATTTTTAGAAATTTTATTATGCATTGTGTCGGCTCCGAATATCGACAAATCATTCATCCCATCGATCATAAATCTCTGTCTTGTTAACGTGTGGCCTGCGATTAGCTCAGACTTGGGTAGCAGACAAGATACAGTCTTAGTTATGTTACGACTTTTTCACAGGTAACATTTAATTTTTTAATTCAGTCATTTAATTTAATTACAAATTATACAACCGTATTTAAACTTTTTAAATTATTATTTGATTTAGTATTCTGATTCATCGTTGGAAATATTTTTATGCAACACCGATTTTACACAACTTATGTTCCGATGGACAAGAATTGGTAGAGCACAGAGAAGAATTGATTTCCATTCTGGAAATATTTGGCCAGGCTCTTTTGCAACCGGACATCAACATATTTCGACAGAGTCTTGAATGTTTGGAACAAGTGAATACGAAATGGCGACTTTATAGACGAGAATTGTTTAAAACCCACCTCTTGGAACGATATGTTTTAGCTCTGATGACTGTTTTAATTCAAAAGTATGCTCCGTTTGATCAATTCTTCATATTTTAACTATTCAAAACTATGAGATTTTTTTCTAATTTGATTATTTGTTTTCTGATATGTTTGGTTTTTGTAGATCTCAAGATTTATTAACTGATGAAATCCTCACTACTTTGTACAACATGGCTATGGTGGACACAGACTTATTTTATTACAAATTTCTATTCAACTTTATTGATAGCTCCGAAGCGTTTGTTTGGAAGAACTCTCTTATGCATGACTATGTTACCGCAGTAAGAATATGAAAATTGTATCCAAGAATATGTTTTACATTCTAATATTTGTTTTAATTATTTTTTTTTCTGTAGGACCAGCCAACGTTTATGAAGAAAATGATGGAAATTATTGCTCGACTGAGACAAGAGCCGAAGTGCAATTGAACCCTCTCAATTGAATGACATCATTTTTTCTCTCGACACGAAAATACTGCCACACAATTACACACAAGTGGTCACCAATTTTGTACATTACGATGAAGTTTTTATTAAGCAACATTTTTATGAAACGCGCTCTTGATGTATGATTTACATGTATAAAGTGCAAATAGAACGAGATGAATGAAGTATATCGATTTGTATCCGTTTATCGTTATTTCTATTTTGATCCTACCTTTTGTTGTAAACAAAAAATGTATATAGATTCTTCCAATGCTGTATCTCTTTTCTCATATATTATTGAGTGGCTGTTATCAGCCGACTGATATAAAAAGTCAAACTGATAACCTGTTTTCAAATGGAAGAATTGTAGGGATCGCTCAAAAACACTTGCCGGCTACTTACTCTTTATTAGTTTTGTAACGCCATGTCTCGTCTGTTGATGAAAAATATTCAAATGTCGTTTCAAGGTAGAACTCTTGCTACTGATTCCAGATATGGATTTTTGAAACAGTTGGGCATCACTTCGGAAAATCCTGGTTTGTTTGATGGAAATTGGCGTGGGTCTGGTAAAGTAAGTTAAATCTATCACGAACAATCAAAATACAAACATAATTTTGTTAATTGTATTCAATTTTTATTAATTTTACTTTTAACTTTTTTTTCAAGTTTGTCAATTTGTTACTTTTTTCTTTATCATTTTTTAGTTGATTGAATCAATCTCGCCGGCAACTACTGAAGTTATAGCAACCATTCGATCAGCCACAGTTGAAGAAACTCAAAATGCAATTTCTGAGGCGAAAAAAGCTTGGCCGGTGTGGGCCTCGATGCCCATGCCAGCACGAGGAGAAATCGTCAGACAAATAGGCGATGAACTTCGTAAAAATTTGAAACCTCTCGGAAGTTTAGTATCATTAGAAATGGGTAAGACAAACTTTACAATCTTTGCAGTTAAACATTTTGCATTTTGATAAATGGAAGGATTTCAGTGATAATTTTTTAACTCTGTAGGGAAAATATTAGCAGAAGGGATAGGCGAAGTACAGGAATACATTGATATCTGCGATTACGCGGTTGGTCTTTCAAGGATGTTGCCTGGAAAAATCATACCGTCAGAAAGAAAAGATCACGCGTTACTTGAAAAATGGAACCCGTTGGGAGTCGTTGGTGTTATATCAGCTTTTAATTTTCCAATTGCTGTAATTATTTTGTTATTACTGAAATTAAACAATTGTATTTTTTTGTTTAAAGAGATTGAAGATTATTTTTTAAATCGATTTTTATGGAATTGTAAGCTTTTTTTGATTAGGTTTATGGATGGAACAGTGCCATAGCGATGGTTTGTGGAGATACAATCATTTGGAAAGGTTCGCCTACTACCCCCTTAACTTCTATTGCAACAACGAAAATTATTTCTCAAGTTCTTGAACGTAATGGAATTCCTGGAGCTGTTGCATCTTTAACAAGTGGAGGAGCTGAAATCGGAGAAACTATTGTCAATGATAAACGGTATCATATCAACTGAAAGAATTTAAAATAAAAGTTGAAAAAATGTTTAACGTTTATTCAATTTTCAGCGTTTCTCTTGTTTCTTTCACTGGAAGTACAAGAGTGGGAAAACAGGTTGCAGTCAAGGTACAGGAGAGATTTGGTAAATGCCTACTGGAGCTAGGTGGAAATAACGCTCTGATCAGTAAGTAATTTTTGTTATTGAAATTTGAATATTTAAAATAATAAACTTAATTAACACTTTCTATTTTCTTTCATAGTTTCTGAAGATGCTGACTTGGACATGGCAATAAGAGCTGCAGTGTTTTCCTGTGTTGGAACTGCTGGACAGAGGTGTACAACCACTCGCAGACTGATCTTGCATCGAAAAATCAAAGACGAATTTCTGAGTGATTTATCTTACTCTTATTTTCCATGTAAATTAATTTTACTTTTATAGTAACTTTTTTCTATTTTCTCGTTAGATAAATTGAAGAAAGCTTATGAAAGCGTTCTGCAACGAATTGGGGATCCTCTGGATCAATCAACTCTTTATGGTCCTTTGCATAATCAACAAGCAGTTGATGCATTCCTGGTAAAGATAAAATTCTCAAAACTGGCATTATTATTAGTAACATAAAACATCTTTTTATTAAACCTCTTGCGTGAAAAATGTTTTGTTATGAAAAACTTTTTTTTCTTAATAGAAAAGCTTTTATTATAAAAAAGATTATTCCGTAGGCAACAGTAAACAAAGCAAAAGAATTAGGAGGAACCATCGAATTTGGCGGTAAAGAAATTAAAAAACCTGGCTTTTACGTTGAACCAACCATCATTTCTGGATTGCCTATAAACGCTGAAGTTGTGCAAAAAGAAACTTTCGCCCCCATAGTTTACATCCTAGATTTTGATACCGTGGACGAAGCAATAGCTCTTAACAACAGTGTCGAACAGGGACTCAGCAGTTCATTGTTCACAAAAAATTTAACAGACGTATTTCGGGTAAAAAATCTTGAACTTAATTTATTATACAATAGCTTGCTTTGTGACAACAATTTCATAAATGGAGAAATTTCACCAATATTCTTAGTGGATCGGCCCGCATGGATCAGACTGTGGCATAGTTAACGTTAACATAGGAACCAGCGGGGCTGAGATAGGAGGTGCATTCGGCGGAGAAAAAGCCACCGGAGGTGGACGTGAAAGCGGCAGCGACGCTTGGAAACACTACATGCGACGTGCCACAGTCACCATCAACCACGGCAGTGAATTGCCCCTCGCCCAAGGAATCAAATTTGAATGATCTCCAAATCACCTTAGCCCTCTACCTCGAACCTGATAAAATCGACTGCAATATCAACAGATTCTTTTTTATGAAACTTGTAAGCTCGCGGCAAGTCATATCGTAGCTCCGCAATCACCTCTCCTTTAGTCCCCAACGATTTGGCTTTTTTCAATATGTAGTCCCTCGTACTTGTCTTGTGCAGGGAGTAAACTGACCTGGTCGCTAATTTTGTCGCAATCTCCAAAAACTGTACATCCATCCCGGCGTTACGTTTCGTTCCAAATGGTGGATTCATTATTACTGTATCAAACTTTTTTTCAAATTTACCTGAAAATGAAAAAAAAAATTGTCATGTTTAAAGTTGGGTATTTTAGATTAAGATTTTTAACTTTGTAACTTTTATATTGAGATTAAGGTAAATGTTCCAATTAGTGCTAACATTAGGTTAGACTTCGAATATAGCTTGAACTTTTTTTTAATTTTCAACATAGTTCAAAAAATTAAACTATTGCATCAAAAACCCTATTTTGTAGAATTGAAAAACACATTTTACTTCAACTTAAGTATTGTATTAAATAAAATGCAGTTAAAAATGTAAAAGCATTTACCCAGTTTGTGCTATACAAAACCAGACTAGCACTGATCTGTGCGATATGACTTGTACCTGTTAGTGTTACATACAAAGGAACAGGTTGAACGAATTAGTGTTAGGTACGCTCTACAGAATTAACTACAATAGTGCTAAATTACTGTAAAACTTGTTTCGCATTGTTTTTTTTTTCATTTATAAATAATAACTCACGTTGATATAAAATAACTAATTCAACTAAACAAGATGAAAGGATAAGGAAAATGATATTTAAACCCAAGATTTTAACAATATTTCAGTGAATTAAATAGAAAAAAAAATGAATAAACAGGTACTAAACATCTATAAGAACCTAAAATTGGTTCAATGTTTATTAAAGAAACGATAAATAATTTGATTTTAGTCCAAACATATATGCTAACCTTAATTGGAACGTTTTATCTGTACCTATTCGTGCTATAGTGATTTTTTAATATAAATTATATTTATGTGTTGTTTTTTTATTAAAAAACACTTACACCGAACTCTTAAGAAACTCCAGAAAGTTTTGTCGCACTGATTCTTTTTTCAGATTCTTGCCAAAACGAATTTTAAAAACTCATGTCAACTGATGTCACTGATTTGGAACGTGTACATTGTCTGAATTTTTTTTAAATTTTATTTTGCTCTTAGTACAATGTTTGAAAAGAATTAAAATAATTATAAAATGGAGAATGAGCTGCAATTTTTTTCAATATATATTGCATTTCTAACAATTTTAATATAAGATAATACTCGAAACATGACACTAGTCGATACTATAGCGTAAATTGGGACATTTACCTTATTAGTTTAATAAATAAATAAATATATCGGTTGTTTATCATTAACTGGAAAAATGAATTTGAAATATTGAGCATTGCGTTCTTTACAATTATATCGTAGCTAGTTTTATAACATTGTATGATTCTTTACATTGTACAAAGTAATCATTACTATAAGGTTTTCTCGTATTACTCTTACCTGGAAGATACTTCAGAATGTCGCATTGAACAACTTCCAACGGTAATTCAAGCTCATCGGAATTGTTTTTCAAGATTTCAATTGCATCGGAGTCAATTTCAAAACCAACAACGTAACCGGCGCCAAGCATCGCAGCTCCGAAAGCTAATGTTCCACAGCCAGTTCCCAGATCCGCGATTTTGCAGTCTTCAATTTCTTCGTACTGAGATTGCATCGTGTACAGCATGTGAGCTCCGATATGGGCACTTGTTGCGTACTGCTCGAGCAGTATCTTCGGCTTCTTAAAAGTCTCAAGATCCTGAAGGTACTGTTCTAGTTCTCGGATCCTCAATTTTGCCATTTTCAGTCAATTTTAATTTATTGTATCGTAAAAAAGGAGATTCGGACTTTTCTTCGTTGTTCAAACAAAATGGACTGTTGACTGAAACTGAATTATTTGCTGTCGAACCGCGGCAACACTGGTAAAATTAAATTACCAAAAGATGAGTCCTGTGTTACAAAATAACCGGCTGAAACTGCGTGGGCACTAGTCAGGGCTGATCTTTGGGAGACGTTCATAGTGGAGCCATCATTGGACGTGGCTGCTGGCTAAGAAAATAAAATTTATCTTAGTATAAAACTATAAAAAATACATTAGACAGGTTTTAATCATACAAATAATTGAAATTTGAATAAAAAAATTTGAATGAGTGTAAAAAAAAACTCATTTGAAAAAATGAGTGTAAGTACCTTTTTACCGGTACTCACTGAATTTGAACTTGCAGGAGTTGACGAGAGTGACGTGCCCAAAGACGAAGCAACACCTTGCTTTAAGAGCATCTGCTTTTTTAACTGCAGTTCTTCCAAAATTTTTCTATTCTGCAACTCTGTAAACATCAATAAATTAATTAATTTACGTATTTTTTCGTTTCATTAAATTTTAATAATTTTATTACATTTTCAACTTTTTTTAGATGTTCTTACCTCTGGAGTTGGGTTGAGGAAAAGCCATTAAAGTATATTGCTCTCTGACAAAACGTTGCTAACTTGACAATAAAAAATTAGCAATTTTAAAGCTATTTTTCACGGCAGCTCGCAAAACAAAGAGAAAGTTAGAAGAAGTTATTTAAGGAACACAAGGAATCCAAAAAATTTTTGGACTTCCTAACCTCACTCAATGTTTACAGTTTGAAACGTGTGTAATCAGTGACAGCATGACACGACGTTGCTCCGAAATGAACGACGGGATATCTATTTTTACAAGCTCAACAACTTGACAAAAAAATTTCCTCTACAAGAATAAATGCAGGAAGGAAAATTCTTTCAAATTTAACTCGAGTTATTAAATGTGCTGATCGTTTCATTTTATCATGCACACATAAATTTTAATTTAACAATTATGAGCATCTGTCACTTCACCAGCGCCACCTACAAACAATGATCTTGACAACGGGGGACTAAGTTAAAAGAAGGACAGAACGCGGAAAAGGTTAAACAAAAACTAAGTGCCTCTCAAAGTGCCTTAAAGTGTGTGGAGCTGAAATTGAAGTAAACAAAAGATCGAAGCTGAATAAATCAATGGATTCCTGACACAAAATCCAATCCAATGTTCGACTCGACTCGATCTGATTCCAGGGATCAGGTTAATTGTAATACTCGACCTCGACTGAATGACCAATTAATTAAGAGGACTTAACAATGAGTGCACTCTCGAATGTCGTTTATTCGCACTGTCGCTCGAACATGTATCTCATTGCTGGACTCTGTCTGGGTTTCCTCATGAGTTTCCTTTTCCTGAACGTCAACGAGCTTGCTGAGACCCCGGTCCTGTCATCCCAAGGACAAGAATTCCTGGACGAGTACCAGCCAATAATCAACATCGATGGCAAGCCCAAACAGGCCCAAAAATCTCCCAAAGCTTTTGTCAGGCCGAGATACTACTCGACCGAACTTGGCATCCGAGGAAAAACTTTCGTCGGGGTCATGTCGAGTTTGGAATTCCTTCACAGTCGAGGTGTAGCGATGAACAAGACGGTGGCCCATCTGGTAGATAAGATTCGCTTTTTCATCTCCATCCCAGAAGGAAGCAGACCGAATGTCAGCCTGCCTGGGATCGTCGGTTTTACAGACACTCAAGAATTTGTTGGGCTATTTCATGCAATGAAGTATATCATTGATAATTACATGGAGGATTTTGATTATTATTATATCGTTAAAGATACGACCTACGTAAACGCGCGACGACTGATGGAGTTGGCCAACGGATTGAGTGTCAGTCAGAATATTCATATGGGGGACACTGGACAGATCAGCACCTATTGTTCTTTAGGTCAATTTTAATTTACAGTTTGGAATGATATTTTTTTGTAATTTGTTATATTTTTCTAGTGGTTTTTAATTTTTTAAATACTGATTTTTATGTTCTGACCATTGATTTGTAATGTTCTCTTATATTTGCAGATGCTGGGATATTGTTGAGCAACTCAGTAGTGAGAAAGTTAAAAACCAATTTGGACTGGTGTGTAAAAAATATTTATTCCGAGTCAAATGATATCAATTTTGGGAGGTGTATCGTCCACTCTTCGTCGGTACCTTGTTCGAATTATGCTCAGGATAAGAAGTATGTCGCGGTGCATCTGAACTCGTCGTTTGTTTTTGAAAACCATCTGTCAGATGTTATTGAAAATCATGATTATGTTACAAAGTCGATCGCAGTATATCCGATTCATGAACATAGTTATATTTATAAGTTCAATGCATATTTTTTGACAGTGAGTATGAAAAATGATTGTAAATTAATTGAATACAAAATTATTGGATTTAATATGAGATGATACATAAAAATTTTTTACAGATTCATATAGCAGAAGTACAAAAGCAAATAAGCAAACTTCGAACGGAAATCGTAGAAACGTCTCATCTTGGTCCCCCAGAATCTCAAAAACCATCATGGCCTGTTGGGAATCGACCGCCAACTAAAGCGCAGGGTCGTTTTGATATCCTGAGATGGACGTACTTTAATAGAACCCACATATTTTTAGAGAACGATTTTTCCACTGTCACAGAAATGGCAGGGAGTTGGAAAATGGAAGTGGACGAAATTCTGGATAGAGCAGTGAAGCGAATAAAACATGACAATGGACAGGAACTGGTGTTCAAAAATTTGGTCAACGGCTATCGAAGGTTTGACGCATCCAGGGGAGTGGATTTTATTTTGGATATTGCTTTTACAACCCCTTCGAAAGTTGAGGTGATCAAGAGGATGAAAATTTGTAAACCTTTGGGGAAAGTCGAGGTGTTGTCAGTGCCTTACGTTACTGAAAATTCGAGGATTAACATGGTTCTGGTTGTGAATTCAATAAACGAGGCAGAATCGATGAAGTTTGTCGAACATTATGCAGAGGCTTGTATGGAGAAGAAGGAAAAAACGTTTTTATTAGTGGTATGTAATTTTCATTTTTTCAGTGTCGGAATAATTTCAATTTTAATATAATTTTGGAAATTATGAAAAAATAAGTTGAAACGACATCAATTGGGATATTAAATTTTAGGTGTTGCTTTATAATCCGGATTCTCCGTCTAAAGGAAAGGAAGATGCATTTTATGATATCAAAAAACTGGCACTTTCCTTGACAGAAAAATACAAAAAGGAACAAATGAAAGTCGCATGGCTTTCCATCAGATTACCAAACCCAATTTATTTCATCGAGTTTGATCCCATGTTGAAAGTAGCTGTCGCAGATTTGATTGCAAAGAAATTTTCGCCTGAAAGTTTGCTTCTTTTTGTGGAAACTGGGATCGAATTGCGACCAGATTATTTAAATAGAGTCAGTATAGAGACACCAGCAAACATTGCAAAAAGTTGGAAACTTGATTTTTAACTAATTTAAAATTACCTTTTCAGGTACGCATGAACACAATCAGTCAGACACAAATTTTTAGTCCAGTTCCATTCACGGAATTTCATCCGGACATTGCGTATGCCGATACGAACATTCAAAAACCCGAACTGGATGTGAATCGCAATTATGGGAAATATGATTCTTACAATTTTAATTCCATTTCATTTTATGTAAAAGATTACATGACAAGTGAGTCTTTTAAAAAATTATAAAACCAAGAAAATATTAGTCAATTGTATTTATACGTTTGCAAACTCTGTAAATTTTGATTTATTTTAGTGAGAAGGAGCAACACGACAAACATCCCCTTCGTTCGGACTGACAAAGACATACCACTCATTCTGAAACTTGGACTGAATCATGTTCCTACGAGTTTATTCGAGATGTTCATTTTGTATGGTGACATTCATCCACTCCGTGCTGTAGAACCGTCTTTGAAATTACGATACAAAGCAATGAACTGTGGCGATAAGCAGAGCAACGTTGCATTTGATACATGCATGGAGCAGAGGAGCATGCATTTAGGTCACCGAGGTCAATTAGCGAGATTGATCTTGGATTATCAGAGTAATTTTTGAGCTTAAAGCAGTCTTTGTTTTTCCAATGTTTTGTTAACGAAAGCAATCAAGTTCGACAAAGATAAAAATTTAAATTTGAAATTTGTATATTTTATCAGAATGAACTGTTGATAAATTAGTTTTATAAGATCATAGTGTATAGACATGCAATAATGTTTATATTTTATTATCATATACTCTCAGGTAATGTTAGGCTATGAAATGTTGAAATGTAAGATAGAATGCTTGTTACAAACCTCATGAATCTCAGTATATCTATGTTATGCTCCATTGTGATCGAATACTCAGTGTCTTATGTATGAATTTATACACGATTTGTGGCATGAAACCAAAAAATTGCGATGCAATAATTGTATTTTATAACAAAAACTTTTGAGATTATTCTATATACAATTTATATAGTTTATACAAAACGAGTCTTTTATACAGCTTGTGTAAAAACTGTATTTTAAAATCACAAACAAATGTGAAGACTGACGGACTGTCAATTCTATTTCAGTTTCCGATGTAACTGTACATCATCTGTGACCCTAACGCTTCTGTATACATTATTTAATATAACAATTAAATTATTCTTCGAAACATCTTCCATAAATACTTTTATTCTAATTCAAGAAAGAACTTTCAGAAGGTAGCAAAGTAAAAATTAAAACCCATCTACTTTCATCCTTTTTTATTAATTACATCATGTTTCAAATTAATGAAGAGTCGTTTTAACTTTAAAGATATTGCACCAGTCTTATATAAAATCACCACACTATTGCTAACAGTTTTTGATCACCAGGAGGACACTCAATCATTTCTTGGACCTACCATTTGTTTCAGATACTGTTTGAACAAATCCATAAATTTCAAAGTGGACCTAAAACAACAAATGAAAAATAAAATAATTAACCTTGGATCACTTCTAACTTCTAAAATGAATTTCCAAACTGAATAGTTACCTTCTCTTAGAATTTTTAGCTTCTGTTTTAGATTTGAATTCCACCTTGGGTTTCGCCATCAAAGAAATGGGCTTTGAGAAATTCATCGTTGACAACTGTTGCTCGAATCCTCCCATGTCAGCAGCTGCCAATAGCAGAGCCTCCATAGGAGCAACCACCAGTACTACTCCATCGATATTAATCCGAAAATTTTCTGTTCCGTTTTGTCGTTGATCGTAGATCGTTTCGTCAATCTTGGACGGTTCCTCCTTGATCGGAGCAGATGTTGTAGACAACTCGTAGTTACCAGTTGTTCTTTCCGGCTCTTTCTGAGTTGTTAAGGAAATATCTGTGACATTGATTTGCTCTTTCTGAGTTGTAAGTGGAAGCACTGTTGTGACATTTTCCGTTTTCAAAGCTGGCAGTCCCTCACAGATGGATACGTATAATAAAATTGCAACGATTATCAAACGCATCATTCAAGTTTTAGCAAAAACACCTTCAATGTACAATCTCGAACGTGAGAATGCTTTATAATGTCCGAGGTTTGCAGCTCATATCCCTACCTCTTTGCCAAGGAGCAGTTCAATTCAAGTTCAAGGACCTCTTTTAACGAAGCCTGCTGAGGTAAAACAAGCAATCGCCACATGAAGAGGAAAATTAATTTTATTTGCTCGTGATAATTTTTGTTACAACTTGTTTAGAGTTATGACGTTTTCATCTCTTTTTTTTCGATAGATTAATGTGAAGGGGAAAATAAGATTTTTTTTCAAATGATTTTTTTTATGACAGATGGTCTCTTTACTATGAGATAATCATTTTATTTTATTATGATAGAGTTTTAATCTTCTTTGCACAGGTGGTATGAAATGTGTGGACACATCGATTATTTGATATTGTGAAGATACAGATAGACACTTGTGAAGGACAGGGTTAACGTCCTTAAAACAAGTATCCTCACCTTGGAACTATACCGTCAAACCGGTTTCCCTCTGGATTTCGCAGTGCAGATTTCATGTAAATATTCTGGGTTTTTGATACTTAATTTTAAACTTATACTCACCTCATGATGATGAAGTTATGCCTAAAGTTTGGTCTCGTCATCAGTGTCATTGTTTGCACCACCGCGGGTGTTATCAAGTATGACCAGAAGCAGAATGGAAGATACAACATTCGCGTGGACTTGAAAAACATTCACCTGATTGCAGCAATCGACTCGGATTTCATCGATGATTATGCGGTAAGATAGAAAATTAAAATAAGAATTGACAAAAATATCAATCATCAAAATGTTTCAATTTTTGATAGTTATGTTATAATAAATTTGATATCTTTATCATTCAAAATTCAAACCTTGTTTTAGAAATTAATAACACTTTTTTCTATATTTTCTCTGAATGTCCATTTTTTTTTCTTTCAGACCTATGATTACGCTTATGATTATGCAGATTTTACAATCAAACCATCAAAACCAACTTCCACTCCGCCGTCAAGTACAGTGACAAATTCAAGTTCAGTTAAACCGCCAGTGAATTTGAATACGACCGGAATTCCAGAAGATGCTTTATCTTCTGATCTGCCAACCGTGAAATTAAGTACATCAACTGAAGTAGGCAAAATTGATGATGTGTTTAAAAATTAATGTTTTTCAAAAAGTAAAAGAGCGATCAAGAAAAATAATAAAAATGACCATTTGCATTATATAAAATTTAATTAATTCAGCCAAAAAAAAAACAATTATTGTATCGTAAAATTAGTTATAAAATGATAAAAAAAGTTACTTATAAAAAATCTTTTATGTAACACTAATGTAAATTACAAAAATTGTACTTCTTGGAATGTTGACAAATAAATTGATAGGAATAATAATTTAATTTCATTTTATTAGTACAAAATATGAATACATCCCACTAGTATAAAAAGAATTGTCATATAATTTATAATCCTAACTGTTCCGTTATTTTAACTACACCCTATGTAGCTTACTCATTAAAATCACATCACATAACATTGATTACAGTAAAAAGGCAATATTAATAGGAAGCAATTATTATTAATCAGTCGAGTTGTCTCAGCTAGGCTTTGAATTTTTCACATATCCCAGAGCTGTTACGGATTCTTCCAGGGCCGCAGTCCTCGATTGCATCACCAAGTAGTTTAACGGGATGGACCACCTTATCAGCATCCTGGTGTTTTCTGTCCACGTTGGCATGGTCCGCACGCCGAGTCGCCTGGATGATTTTAATGTCTGTGGTCGTCGAGTCCTTTAATGGTTTTCCTTTAGTTATATCATCGCCAGCCGGTAGGTTTGAACTTTTTGTATTCTCTTGTATAAGAACCGGTTTGGTTGCACCAATCTCAGCCTCAGCCGTTGAACTCCTCATCTCATTTTCTGTTCTCAACTTGAGTATCTCTACGCGATAAGGCTCTTCTTTTTTGTTCAAATTAGTGTCGTCGAATTTGTACACCGACGTCAGTTCTTCCTCTTCCTGGGCCTTCTGTCTGGCTTCCAAAATTTGTTGCAAAACCGAAGCTCCAATTGAATCCGGAAGACCGCTGCTTTTCTCATTTGTGAAAAACACAATCGCAATGTTCTCCAGGCCGGCGAAAACGTTCAGCTTGCCATCTTGACGCTGATCGTACACCACCGGGACCGAATTCACCACGATGAAAAATGTACAGAGGATAGCTGATAGTCTTAACATTTTTTTCACCTTGTGTGTCTGGCGTGTTTGAAGTCTGCCTCGCGACTGAACATTTAGCGCCAACGTAATGCGTGCACTGCAGAGAATAAGAGGAAGCAAAAAGGACGAACGTGGGATCATTTTCTCAAACGTGATTATATCGCGAGATCAACTCCTTTAGGAATTTATTAATTATCTATAAAATTATCTTTCAACATTTTTGAGTTCATTTTTTAGACTCGAAGTTTCAAACTACCTACTCCTTCCAAAATCATCTACAATTTGTAATGAACTTGTGTTTCTCCTATTTTATATTTTATTTGAAACTTTGAAAATAACAGTTTATCAGTTTAAAGTTCCTTCGAACATTTTCTGTCGATTCTTCAAAGATGCACCTTTTGAAAGTAAATTATTTTCTTTATAAGAGTATAATCATCCACTTGAACAATCTTTTGAGAATAAAAAATTGAAGATTCTTTTGAGTTGAAATCCATAATTGGTATTAACATTTTGTTTTCAATTCTCTTATATTTTGTTCTTCGTCGCACCATACAACGGTATACGTCATAGCGCTATATTTGAATGGTAGAAAAAAAAAACAAGGTTGCTTTAATGTTGACCTTGTCATTATGAATTATGGAGTCCCTTAGAACCGGTGGAGGATAAAAGTTGAATGAAGCGAGGGACGAGAAGAAAGCGTCGACAAACAGTTGAAACCTTTGTGCCTTTGCATGAAATCAATAAGGTTTGTCTGACGTCACACGTTGAGTTCTGCGCGAACGATTTATCTCCGGCCGACGACAGGGCATCGAAAAAAAAAAAAAGAATCCTCTTTTTATAGAGAGGCCAGTTGAGCATTTTTTTTTCGTTCATCCGTGACATTACAACGTTTAGAATTTCGTCGACCAGTGGGATTGCGGGCATTCGCCCCTTCTGCGCGTTTCCCTAGGGGTTGTCAACGGCGCAACGGTGGAGAGCCGTCGCAAGCACCAAACTTCAGTTGCTCTCGGGATAGCATGAGAGGAGCACGCGCGAGAGCCGTGACAACGCACGATTCGCAGGTCTACGACTTTTGTGCAACGCACAAAAGCACACCCGATGCGAATTGCCCGGGCAGCATGTCGCGGCTATTTATCGTCGCGATCGGGTTGCTCGTTTGTCTCGCGCAGCTAGCCGACGCCGAGGTTTACACGAACTCTTTCCTCGTTCGTATGAGAGAGCCTGCCGAAAAGCACGTCGCCGACAACGTCGCTGCTAGAAATGGATTTGTCAATCTTGGCTCGGTCAGTATTTGGAAACCAACTTTTTTATTTAAATAAAATACCCTCCTACGGAACAATTTTTTTGTTTGTAATGAACAAATATAAAACTGATTGACAAACAAGAATTTAAGAGATAAAAAAAAGGATCAGATAGGTTTGTTCCTTCTAAATGAAAAATTTGACTGATTAAAAAAAAAAAAAAACAGAATTTAAAAATCGTTGATAAAGCATGAAATAATGTTGTTGCAATTTGAAATTATTTTATGGATGGATTTATATTATTATTGTAAATCAAATGTTTGCACGATTTTGTGTGTTCAGTGGAGAATGATTGATTTTGAATTTCAACTCGTTGAGATTAACTGAGTTGTGCTGAGCAGTGATACAAACAGCTGATAAAGCAGACGCAGGCTTTTCTAACATATGTCACTGATTTCTGGTTACTAGTTTTGGTTGTCAGACGAATCCGATTACAAGTTTCTGTTAAACTTGCGGTTTGTAATTTTAACATCCGCCGTTCATTGCGATTTAGCTCGAGTTGACCTGCATTTTCAGTTTTACCTGTACTACTTATTTTTGAATTTCATTCACGTTTCAGGCTTACGTGATTTCAATTTGCAACTTCAGCGAACCAAAGTAATTATAGCTAGAGAATTATTGTCTAAACAAGAATATCAGAATTCGTGATAGGAATTTTAATTGGAGATTATTACTTGAAATGATATCCAAGTAGTAATTTGGAGTTTGGTCAGACAATTTCAATGTTAAATGGTTTGCTATTTTTATTCATTTTTTGGTTGACGACAATAAACGTTATTGATTTTTTGGCCTGTAATAATGCGATGACGATGGCTGTAGATAGATATAAATGATATTTCGGCTGAAATTTCGCACGAGGTTTATTTAAGTTAGCCATCAAAAAAACATTTATTACTTTTTTTTTGTCTGGTACTTTTTTATCAGTTGATTAAACTTGTTATAATTACATGTTATTAGTTATGAGTTTCATGTTTCAGATTAATTTGAACAATTAAGAGACACAGCTTAATACAAAGTTGTTCGTTGCGTGTTTTAGATTTTGGGGAGTCAAACTGAGTATCACTTTATACATCGAGCTTTACCACACGCTCGAACTAAACGCTCAGTGCCGCACACTAGAAAGTTAAATGTCGATCCCTTCGTAAGTATCATCACCTTATCTCTTCATCTTCTACTGCAATTTGTTTAAACAAATTTCAATTCATGCGTTTAATTTTATTATAATTAGCCATCAAAAAAAGTTTTTAATATTCAAATTGTGCAAATAAATGATAATTAAATTTCAATTACTTCGTTTATACATAATTAAAAAATTTTAAATTGACTATTTTGTTGGTGTTTGTTTAAGGTTCATACTGTGATCCAGCAGAAGGGTTTTAAAAGAGTGAAAAGGGGTTACAAGGCGCTGACAATTGAGAGATTAGAGCCTTTATATCAACTCAGTTTAAATGACCCCAATAACCAAGATCCAACAGATCCATATTTTAAGTTACAGTGGTATTTGAAGAACACGGGGCAAAATGGTGGGAAGCCTAAACTGGACCTCAACGTTGAAGCTGCATGGGCTCAAGGAGTCACAGGGAAAAATGTTACTACTGCAATTATGGATGACGGTCAGTTCTCTTGTAATTTGTCTGCTGATTATCAGTTTGTTTGTCGATTGATAATTTAAATGAGAAACTCTTCTTTCAATTTCAAATTTAAATTGAACTTTCATTTAATGATTTGAACCTTTTGAATGTTGAATGAACAACTTGTTTTGATGTTTGCACGTTGTTTGCCTATTAATTAAGAATATTTAAATCAAAAGCAAAGCTTTGCTAATCTGAAAAGCCATTAATGCAAGTGTATACAATCACCTCTGTCGCGTTTAATATGCTTAGGAAGGATAACAAAAAGCCAAACTGCAAGTATATTTTAAGATAAATTAATCTTTGCTCAGGAGAATTATTCAAAAAGTGATTTAGCATATTTCACTATCTACATTTTTTCTTTCTCCAGTACATTTAATTAAAAAACAAAATTCATTTGCAAATTTCTTTTTGTTCACAGGTGTGGATTACATTCATCCTGATCTAAAATTTAATTATGTGAGTACACTTGAATCTACATGTTAAGCGAAAATCAAAGAAATGGATATTTAGATAGAAAAAAAAACGGAAACGGAAATAGATTTTGAAATATTGAAAAACATTTTTATCGCGTCGATGAGAGACCATGTTGCAAGCGATCTGTTCATTTTGATGAAGAGGCTCTCATATTCCGGAAGAAAAGTTAAAAAAGTGGTTGGTTTTTTATTGAGAGGTGTTACTTTTCTGCGCAGTTGGGCAATTTCTTCGGTCTATCAATAAACCAAAGGACGTTGATGATTTATTTATCTCATGGGCAATAGCGCGTTCCATATAATCTGCAACCCACACTTCTGATAATTATCAATCTATTTCGATAGAATATGACTCTATCCCGATTCAAAAAGTTTTTTAAAATGTTTTTTTTTTCAAAACAAATTTTTTATTTCAATTTTTTAACATTTTCATTGAACATTTCATCGTGACAATTCATTCAAAACAGTAGTATCAACGCTCTCTTAGTTTTTATGAAGAACAAACGTATCTGGTGTCACTAAACCAAAAAGAACGTATATCATATGTCAAATTCAAAAAAGACATAAAAAAATATCGTCGTTAGTTCATTTTACAAATAAAAAAACAATTCTAAAAAAATATGAAAAAATGCTCCTTTCAACATAATCCAATGTTATTTTTACTTTTTCATTAGTTATATAAAACGCTAAAGTTGACATTTTGTTTAATTTGATAAGCACTCCAATTAAGAACGTCCCTTTTAGTTTTAATGACACCGGATACGTTTGTTTATAATTAAAATTGAGAGATACGTTGATACCGTTATCTGAACGGTTTTAAATCTAGCATTTGAAATTTTATTACAAATTTAAATGAAATAAAAATAGTATAAATAAAAGAAATAAAGGCGTATAAAGTATATAATTTACAGAAGACGATGAACAGGCAGAAACACTTTTTACATTTTTGCAGTATTTTTTAAATGTGATTTTCAAGTGCCTCACTGGAGCGTTTGATATTAGAATAACTTTGTGCGCAAATGCTTATTGGAAAAAATGTCTCACTAAAAGAATTCAATTGTCTTTCTCACGCATTATTTTTACAATTGAAGGTAAAAAATTGTGATAATAAGGTTTAGAGAAAATTTACGAGATGACTCATCTGTCAATACACAAAAATTGGGTCACAGAGGTAAATTGAGCATTACATGAAATGTGGGTCAATTATTGACGTTTTTTTGACTCCACTTGTTTTCCTATGAGATTTTGTTTGATGAAATGTGAAAAAGTTTTCTGCTTCCTGCCTGTGAAATTAGAAAAAAAGGCATTAGTATCTAAAAGATAATGATGAAATGTTTAAAAGAATGTTTTTTACTGCAGCAGAAAAAATAGGATTTTTCATTTAAAAACAATCGTGAGAAAATTTTATTCCAATTTATGCCTCATGAAATGTAACGTCCACCTGATCAAATACTATTCAGATACTTAGCTCAGGATTTACATGAGATTGCATTTTGATTATTCTGAACGTGCGTATGGTGTGTTGTGCAGCGTCATAAATTCAATTTCAACTTCAAGGGCACTTTTTTTTATACATATTCCAAAAAAAGTTTATTCCTCGCGTAGATCTTTCTCTCTCTTTTTTTTACCACTGAAATGAATTCAACTTTTTATTTAAAAATAATAATCCTTAAGAGAATGAACCTTTCTTTATTTTATGATTTATTTTAAATTGAGTACTTTAGTTTGAAGTCTTCTCCATAAAAATTTCTTAAGCTAGTATAACAAAACCAATAATCATAATATCTTTATGGAAATAAAAATGATCTATTATGGCGGAAATTTTAAATGTCTCATAAATCTTTACGGCATCAAGAAATCAAGAAATATATAACAAAACAAACCTCATTAGCAGTTAAAATGAAGCAGCACTTGTCACTTTTTTTTCAAGCATTCCAAATTAACGTAAATTATATTTTCTTGAGGGAAATTAGATCCGATAAACAATGAAGTGCAGAAGAGAAAAATCAATAGTGCTTCAAAGCTGACGGAAATGACTGTTTCCAACCTTCACTGATTGCCTCAATTGATTCCATAAGGATGTTTTTGTGATTCGCAACAATCTCATGTTATATAAATATTGATCTCTGATATTCGAGCGTGAAAATTTATATGAGCTATCAAATATTCTCCATTCACCATCAGAGAATGTCACCGCTATAATTATTATTCACAGAAATTTCGTAAATTATTTCAGGAAATTAAATGAACCTGGCGAGAACAAAATTTGTTCACAAATGTTAACATAATTTTCGCTCAGTTGATCATCTCTAAATTTAAGAAAATTATTCATAAACAATTTTTGAAACAAAACTTTTGATTTAAACAAATTTTTCTCCATTTCAAAGACTTAATTTGGCAGATAAAATGTTTCTCAGCGGGCAACCAAAACTGTTTTTTTTTTATCAAACACAATTAACTCAAGAATGAATGACTAGTTTATATATGAAAAGTTCTTTTATATACATTAACTGGCAAAGCGATTCAAATTGATGCAAAACCACTTGGCAACCGACTGAATGGTTGCCAGGGACGATAGTGGACCGCCTACGATGATCGCAGAATTATCCATTTAGATGTTTGCTACAAAAATCAGAATAAATTTATACCAAAGAATGTCTTTCTTTTGAGCATCTTCATGCAGACTGCCAAATGCGAGTTTAGAGCAACTCCATGACCTTTTGTGATTGAGCTTGCAAAATTAATTCCTCGCATTGATTTTTATTCGGATTATAAAATCTCTCGGTTACTTTCTTCATTCATCCATTTCTTTGAACCATAAAATAATAATTGGATTTCATTAAAGAAGAATAAAATTCAAACTAAAAACAAACTAATATTTTTTTTTCTCTCTTTTTTTCTCCTTTCCTTAATATAAATATATTCCTTATTTTTTACAGAATGCTAAAGCGTCATATGACTTTAGCAGCAACGATCCCTATCCATATCCAAGGTACACTGATGATTGGTTTAACAGGTAATAAATCTCTTTGATTTACAAAAATCTACAGTTAAAATTTAGTTTATAACATATTCTAATACAAATTTTATTGATGAAAATTGTAATGGCAAAAGTAATATATTACATTCTGAATTTTGCTCCTCTATCTATAAACTTGAGGGTATAAAATAGCTGTGCAAAGTTTCTCATTGGTTTGCATGAAACGACGACGATCAGATAACAAAATTTAAATCTACATTGACACGACGTAGAGAGTAATGAGGATGCGAAAACACTCTTTCATTTTAAGAGAAAATTAAAACGAAATTCAATCCAGTGCGAGTAATGAAAATTCAGTTTGAATGAAAATATTGGAACGAACGATAATTTTGGCGTACAAAATTGAACTATAAATTATGAAAATGATAGTAAAAAAAAACCGAACGTCGCGATCTTCATTTTGAGATTTCATAAATAATTAATAGCATCACCCACGAAACTTTGCTGTTTTTCCAAAGATGTACAGTTGATCAGAAATAAACGACCATCATTTCCCACACAGCTAGTATTTTTTATTACCGCTTGGTGTAGTTTATTTTATACTTTAATATCGGCATTGTTTTCATTAAAAATATTTACTTTTTTTTTAATTAAACTTTGTGATAACATTCAAAAGTAAAACAAAATGGAAAACCATTTTTAAAATAATGAAAAAAGTTGACATGAAAGAATAACCGTAAAAACGATTTGACAGAGTTTTCTTCATGGATTGATAATTTAAAAATTTTTAAACTTTGAAATTTACACGATCAGTTTTATACTTTCTTAAAGTGCTAAAGGGAGAGGACAACTTTTTTTTCTTTTTTTTTGTCGTTCATGTTCTTTGTTTACTAAGTAAAAAAAGTTGTAGTGCAATAAAATGGATAGTAATAACGGTTGATGTTTTTTTACAGTCACGGTACCAGATGTGCGGGTGAAGTGGCCGCGGCGAGAGACAATGGCGTGTGCGGCGTTGGCGTAGCATACGACTCAAAAATTGCTGGGATAAGAATGCTCGACCAACCGTACATGACGGATTTAATTGAGGCGAATAGCATGGGTCATGAGCCGGATTTGATCGACATTTACAGCGCATCGTGGGGTCCTACAGACGATGGAAAAACAGTCGACGGTCCTAGAAACGCCACGATGAGAGCTATTGTTCGAGGCGTTAATGAGGTTTGAAAACGCTTTTCAAAGTCAAACACCTGCTTTGAATTAATATATCGATCTAACATTTATGGTTTGGTGACCGCAAGTTAATCAATAGACACTCGTTTCAACTTCAAAATTTTCTTTAATTGAAAAATAAAAACTAAAAACGTTTTCTATTCAAATCCGTTGATTTAATTAACTGGTTAAAAAAGTGTGCAAACAAGTTTAATATGTGAATAAAGAATTGGTATTAACTGTTATTCAATTTGGGATTGAAATTCGGTAAATAAACAGCAAATCTCCATTACTGCGAATTAATATTCCACCCGAGCAACTGTCTGACGCAATTAAAAGCTGAATCACTGACTTTCAATGCTGAATTAGCGATCGATAAATTTGTCCTAAAATGTCAGACTGTTTTATTTTATTAAACAAAAATAATTGCACAAATTTTTTCATTTATATCTTTATATCGGCTTTATCGCGTGGGGTACTTTTTAATATTAAATCAAGTACATTTTTTTGGCGATTATCTTGGATAGTCCTGTTTTGAATGATATATTTTGCGAAGCATCCTTTTTAATAAGTCTGAAAAATGTTTCATAATAAAAATAACTCAAAAATTTATAGAGTCCTTTGGGCAGAAGAAAGAAGATCAAAAAAGAGAGCGTACTGTAAAATTGAGCGACCTTGAAGTGTCTAAATTTCATAAATTGCTTGTGGGAAGACGTTTTCCTCAGAGATAACTTTTGACGACAATGTATGTAAATGTGCAAAATTCGTTCAGTCGAGAAATGATAGAGAAAAAGAGATAACGAACGTTTTGCGTCATGACCGACCAAAACGTCAAACCGAAAAAAAAAAACAAGTTCATTCCGGTTTATTTGATGTGGACGATTCTCATACGATCAACTTTAAATTTCTAGCGAAGGGGGATCAGAGGATTTTACACTTGCATGTTTCACATATTAATAAAGTCTACGACGATCTCGTTTTTATTTCTTTTTTTTAGATCTGGAATTTACAAGTAAATGTAATTTTTCAAATCAAAAGTTTTCAAAACCATTTGTTTATAATGTAATTTTATTATTTTTATCTTTGATTTGTTCGTTATTATGTTCTTTTCAATATAACAGTTAATTGGAATTTTCAGTTTTCAAAAAATTGAATGAAAAATGTACCTACCTGGCTAAGAGAATTGACAGCTTGTTTATTCCGAATCGCATTTTAATTTAGTACCTAGAGGAAGAAAAGAAAAATCATTGAAAATACTGGCTAATCTACTTTGCTCTCTGCACGTCCGGGTATTTCGAAGCGCATCCAAACGATTCTTAATGATTCAAGTTCGATTCAAATTGTATTGTATATTATCAATCTCGCGACATCGTTAATTGGATTTTACTTTTTACAAAGCTACCCCCTCCCCGTTTTTTCAATTCGCCCTATCACGATGTTTCATGAATTATTTTTTAGTTACATAAAATTGTACTCTTTTTTCAATAGAAAAAAAAGAGAACAAATGAAAAAAAACGTGATTCGCATTTAATCATCCAATGGAATGAAAATAAATTTAATTCAAACTAAAAACAAAATGTATTCGATTCGTTAGGTTTTTTGTTGATTAGTTTTCATTGTAAAACATTGCGTAATAAAACATTCTTCTTGCTAGAACTTTATTTTCTAATTGCTAGAACTTGTATTAAAATTTTAATTATTAAAATTGAATGTTACAATTATTAATTTTGAATACGAATTTGAAATGAAATCTTGTTTAGGGTCGTCGCGGTTTGGGTAACATTTACGTCTGGGCTTCTGGTGATGGCGGTGAGGATGACGATTGCAACTGTGATGGATATGCAGCTAGCATGTGGACGGTTAGCATAAACAGCGCAATTAACGACGGACAAAATGCGCATTATGACGAGAGCTGCTCAAGCACTCTGGCCTCGACCTTTAGCAACGGTGCAAAAGATCCTAATACAGGAGTAGTAAGAAAATATTGTCATCCCTTTCTTTATCACCCATACGCTACCTTTTTTTTCATTATAAAAAGGAAGCAAAATATTTTTAGTCATATTTGAAATCACAGAAAAATTTCATACTCAAATTTCACATGTGAGAATTTGATGTAACGTCAGTTTCATGAGACCGTATATTATAACTTTATTGTCTGTATATGAAAGGTAACATGAAAAAAAGCATGATACGTTCGAATAAAATATAACTTTGACATTATCATATCATTTTATTGAATTTGACAAGTAAGAGAAAGTTGTTGGAATGAATTTTGTTCGCATATAAATTGTATATTAAAATTCATATTCCAATGTAAAATTGAATTTCATATTTAAAGTTTGTGAAATCACATTTGTTGATAATAAAAATGTGTTCCAATATTTGTTATGCTTTAACAGATAAATATCGTTCAAGTTAGCGAACTGATAGTATTGATTTAATTTTTAGGCGACAACAGACTTGTATGGAAAGTGTACGACAAAACATAGTGGGACGTCAGCAGCTGCCCCGGAAGCAGCCGGTGTATTTGCTCTGGCGCTAGAAGCCAAGTAAGTTTGGATGCCAAAAATGTTTCAATGAAGTCCCACAAAGTCAAACTGTTTTGATTCTTATTGATAAAACAAATGTCAATATATCAGATGGCAAAAACTGTTTCACATTAAATAATTTATTCTTGTTTTTTTTTTTTTTTTTCAAATTTCAAATGTTACAAATACTTTTTACATACAGTGTTTATTTTTATTTTCAAGTTTGCATTACGCAAGCAAATTTTACTTTATTTTCAAACTGAAATTGCCAAACAAGACTTCACTTTATAATCAAATGCAAACTTGCAATGTTCTTTGCGAAACCATTAAACTGGTGAAACAATTCAATGAATATTTATTTGATAGTCCGCAGTTAACGTGGCGAGATATACAACATTTAACAGTATTAACGTCGAAGAGAAATTCTCTATTCGATGCCAAGGGACGATTTCATTGGCAAATGAACGGAGTTGGTTTGGAATATAACCATCTGTTCGGTTACGGTGTGCTCGATGCTGGGGCCATGGTTGCATTATCCAAAAACTGGAAAACCGTACCACCAAGATATCATTGTGAGGCTGGCAGGATTCTCGAGCAACAGTAACTATTTTCCCAGATGATGAAAATTCATTGCAAAAAACATAAATAAAATTTACATTTTAATCTTGTTTGACTCTTTCTTTCAGAGAAGTGCCAAGCGAAGGTAAACTTTTACTTAAAATTAAAACTGATTCATGTGCCGGGACGGAATACCAAGTTAACTACTTGGAACACGTTCAAGCGGTAATAACTGTGAATGCCACTCGACGTGGAGCACTTAATTTATTTTTAACATCACCCATGGGAACGAGGTACGACTAAAGTTGTAACTATTTTAGACATAATTTGTTTCATCATGAAAATGGTTCAAATTGTTTTTTTTTTTTTTTTTTTTTTTTTTAAGGAAATTTTGTCTTTTGCAGATCTATGATTTTAAATCGTAGAGCCAACGATGATGACAGTCGTGATGGTTTTACTAAATGGCCATTTATGACTACTCATACATGGGGAGAGTATCCTGAAGGAATCTGGAGCTTAGAGGTAAGTCCACCTTTTTGAACTATCTTTTTTATCGTATAATGTTTAATTATGAAGTTTATTTTGTGCCACATGAATAATCACACACAAAGTTATTTGTTCAATTTTTCTGCAATATTTCAACTTTTTCCAACTCTCGTATAAAATGGAAAAGTTTTAATGGAAATTTAATTTCATAATTGAGATTATAAATTCTACAACACGATTGGAATATTTTCATTTGCAAAGTTGAATTTGCTTTGAATAGATTGGCTTTTGAATTATGTGTACTTTGTATCACTCTCCACCCACGCTGTTTTTTTTTTTTATATGAATAAAATTTTATTCCCTTCAATAGCACATCTTGAATGCTCACTTGATTTCCTTTTTAAATAAATGACGCGTATATTTCATTTTGAAATAAAAAGTGAATCCATAAAAGGTAATAATGATAAAAAACTTTATACAATAAAGAGAATAAAGACGTAAAAACAATTTGAATAAATGTCTGAAAGATATTAATGATTACAATGTTTTATTATATAAATCTGAATTTTAGGTAAGCTTTGATCCGTTGGAAAAAAATCAACACGGCTGGTTTAAGGAGTGGACCTTAATGTTGCACGGTACAAGAGAACCCCCATATACTGGACTACTAACTGAAGACCCTCATTCCAAGCTGGCAATCGTAAAGAAGGCTCATGAGGAACGCTCCAATGCGATATAATGATAAGGATCCATTAAGGAAAGATCGGTCAAACTAATTTGAATGTCCTCTTTGTTTGTTCAACTAATTTTAAACGAGCCCCTCTCATTTGATATTCCTTTTAAGCAACTCGTTACCCACGAAGAACAATTTTCCAAATGAACTCTCTTCCTTTTTCGTCAATTGCCATTTTCGATCTTTTCAATTCACCTTGCCATCTTGTGATAGAACTCTTAAAATTTGGCGCATTTTACATGCTTCTTCTTTAAAAAGAAATTTTAGAAAATATTTAATGATTTTCAGATATTTATATAAGTCGAGTACCCCAGCCCACCCCCTGTTCAGTTGTTACCGACGGTCATTTTCTTGAAACACACAACTTTAATATTCTGATTAATTATGTAAGCAAACATACATAATGTTTATGCAACATTATTGACGTTACAAATTTATAAGAGTATTTTTCTTTTGTTATAAATAATAGTTGATCTCAATTCCAACAAAATAACCCAAAGACTAATTTTCTCATGTAAAAAAATACCAATATTGTATTTCTCAGACCAAAGTTTTTGAAAGCTTTCTCATGTTACAGTTTTAAGTTTAACAAAATATATTTTTTAAAGTATTTCTGACAGATCTTCTTTATTAAATTGAATTGTTTCATTCCTTTCCTTATTATACGTTCAGTTTCAGATACGTTTAAAAAATTGTAAAAAGTTTCATTTTCGTTACATTTTATATTGAAAATTCATTTGACTCATTAAATCGTCAAATGATGCTTATAATCGAAGTTTCTTTGATAACTCATCTGAATTGAATTTAATTATATACATTTTTAAAACTAATGCGCAATTTTTTTAGTTAATAATTTATTCGTCTACTAATTAATTGAAATTTGACCTAATGATTGTAGAATAATTAAAAATTCATCAATAATTTTATGCAGATTCAAAAAGTCCGTTCAGTGATTGTTTATTAATTTGTACACCTATGATCAATCTCTGAGGTACATTTTACACGAATGGTTGAAAATTTAATCTGACTTTATTAGTTCAATTGAAATGTAATTTGATTAATATCTGATCCCAAAATGACTACTAATGTAAAAGAGAAATTGCGTTGCGGGTTTGTGCTATTCAAAACCACAAGAAACGTTTGGTATACGAACTAATTGCAATTTCTGAACCTATTTCATATCATCGATTTGTCAATTAAAACATAATACACTTAAATTTTATATCAATTGTTTTGCCATTTCAAAAAATTCTTTGTGAACAGTTTTATTGAATTGATATTTACTATAAAATATTTTTTGTATTTAATCAAACTAGTAGTCACTTAAGGATCTTCAATGTATAACAGAATAACCATCTCTCAATTTTGCGAAAACCTCAACCAATTACGAGCTTTTCCACGCGAAATTAAATTTGAGTCTGTTATCGAGTAAATCAACATTTTTCAATTGCTTGAATTCGTTACCTCAAATATTATACTATTTTTATAAATAAAAACGTTGAGAAATGACAAAATGTCTTTCTAATGAAAACACAAATGGAACAAAAAAGACAAAAGGTTTGTCAATTTTTGTAAACTGAAAGTGTGAAATGTAATTCGTGTCTCGTAATCTGTATGAACAAAGTGCGAGTATCGTGCAAACAACAAATTTATATAAAAAAATAGCGTTGATATATTTAAAATAGATGTATAAAAAAAGCGAGACTGTCAGTGAGCGATTTTAAATGATACATGTTGAGCGGGCGAAAAGTATAAGAAAGTATAAGTTTTTAACAAAAAGGCTTCTTCTTTTGATAAAAATATGATTGACGTTCCGTTAGTGTTACATTTGCGCTCACACCCAATACATTCTGTATTCTACGTTTGTTGATTTCAATAACAGAGTATGGAATATTTTAATGTAAAAAATTTTCATGAAGAAATACATATATTAAATGTTATATAGATGCAGCTAATTGTTATACATTGACCCTTCTTTGTTTGATCCTTATAATTCTAATGAACAAACTAAAAAATGTACATAAATTAAAACATTCGTATTTCTATGAAACATTTTTTTATTTTTTTTCTTATTCAACAACTTATTACAACTTAAAATTGTCATTAACATTGGAACATATCATATACTTAATTTGTAATGTTCATTCAAATCATATAAAAAGTTACAAAAGTAGTAAATCCCTCTATATAATTCATTCAATTTTTCTCATATATGAAATGAAAGTTACCTAACAAGTGACAATGTTCTTATTATTTATATAAAAATTCATTTGAATGATATGAGAGAATTTTGTTTTCACTTACATAAACATCATGAAAAAGTCACTTTATTTGCTATATCTCATATAAGTATTTTTACATCCACGTGTTTCTAAATAAACAATAGAAATATATAACATATTTTTATTTAATAACAAATTTCTTTAACAGAAATAGCATTAATATCTGTCCGGTCGAGAACAGGCAATTGAAACGATATTGTTATTTAAAACTTTACATCTTAATTTTACAATTAATCTAGAAATTTACTTTAAAAAATCTAGTATTTTTGCGTTTTATTAAAAATACAAATCATGCTTCAATCATCCTATTGATGATTTTTTTTCTGTCGCATAGTTTTGGCAGTTCATGCAGATTAGGTTTTGAACTGGTAAATTAAATAAAATTGTTTCCTGTACAACAATGGTATTTGCAAAATAATAAGTATTTGAAATTACATCACGATTAATACAGTTGAATCAAAAGAAGATTAATCGTAAACTTCTTTTGAATCCTGTATGAAAAGTATAAAAGAAGCTTTGTATTATATATAGCAACAAGTAAATTTTAATCGATAAGGATGTTCTTTCAATTACATTTCATCGTAATAGCGATTTAACATTTTACAAATGTTTTCGTAGCTTGGATTCATTTTGCAAATTTCGCATAAATACTAAATAATCAATCCTTGTTAATAAAAACGTTGAAATGAATTCAACGATCAAACAATGATATTATGTCTCATTCAACATTTACCTTCAAAGTTTACTGTTTCGGAAAAATGAAAAAATGTACATATATGAATAGAATCACAAATGACCTTTCACTTCAAACATTTTCAATCATTTGCACCAAATGCAATGGCTAAGTATAGGAATATAAAATAAAGAATGTAAAAGTACAATTCTACGAATGTAGAATTGATTAATCAAGTTCTCAAGATAAATACTTGACCAGAAGACACTGAAAAAAGTACGACTATTTGTATTTCTGTGCACTGTGTAAAAAATGGAATAATCATATAAACGTCTCTTCAAGTCGGAAGCGGAATTGTTTTTGTCACACCCATGTAAAAGTTATAAAAATGTTTTAATACAACTAGTCTTATTTTTTGCCAACAGTGTCTTGAGAATCATTCGATTTTGTTTACAATGATCGACGAATTTACACTGCTTAAACATACTAACAAGTACAACCTGATCATTTCATCAGCAGCTATTTAAGTTGTAACTTTCATTGTTTTTTTTTCAGCTCTGTTGGAGATAAAAATAATAGCTACACTTCATACGCATTACAAATAACAAAAAATCAAACAGACAATCATCATCAAAATGTGAATTTATACAAATTCAAAAACAAAATCGTCAGTCTAAAATTGTTGAGGATACATTATGAATCAATTTACTTAACACTATTATAAATCAACCTTCTCAATTGATTTCTAGATCGTTCAAAAACAACTGGAATTTATAATTATTTTTAGTTTCTAATATCACTTCAAAAATTTTTTTATGAAGCCAAACAAAAAAAAGAATCTTAGTCAGTCTCTCCAACAGAGTTCTAAGCCCACTAATTCTCAAACAACTTGCATCCCGCACGCACACTCGTGGCTGGCATTCTGTTTGCCACACATGGGTAACAAGAAAAATACATCGCAAGGATTAGTTTGTCCGGCTGATAAGTCGAAGCAATGTTCATCGGATGATGTGTCGTTTAAGGATCACATGGGTGCATAGTCGAGCTGAACCGTAAGCTGCCGCACGCCCACCTCCTGGAAGATCATCTGAGTATGCGAGACCACGTACTTCGGGTCGGCCGTCCTTGCGACTTCCAGTTTCAAACAGCCAACATAGACGTCCGAACAGAGGGTCCAGAAGTGCTGGTCTTGCACGCTGTACACGCCCACCAGCTGCGTGACCTTGTTGTAGCACTGGGGCAGTACTCGGTCGAGCGCCGAAGGTTGTCGCTGCATCAGAATCACGAACGATTCTTTAAGCAGAGGCATGGTACTGTAAATGATAAGCACCGCAATAAGAATCGAACTAATGGGATCGGCGATCATCCAGCCGAACATCTTGATCAGTACTGCCGAGATGATAACTCCGACCGAGCCCAATGTATCCGCCATGATGTGCAAAAAGACACCCTTCATGATCTGCGAGTTGCCCGCGCTGTAGGACACAGGCTCGACTTCGATATCGTGGTGGTTGTGCGAGTGGTTATGCGAGTGTCGGTTGTGCGAATGGCCGTGGCCGCCGTGACTGTGCCCGTGATTTCCTCCTCCGCCGCCGTGCGCGTGGCCATGCTCGTGCTGGAATGCGTAGATGCCAACCAAATTGACTAAGAGGCCGAGCACCGACACCAGAAACAGCCGCTCGTGCTTCACTTCCGGTGGCTCTACAACCCTCTCAATCGCCTCCTTGAGCATGACGAAAGAGGCGATGAACATAAGGAAGAGCCCGTTGATGAACCCTGACAACACCTCGGCACGCACATAGCCGTAGGAATACCTGTCGTTCGCTCGCCACTTCGTGATCACTGAAGCTATAACACCGCAGAGCAAACCGGTGCAGTCAAAGAACATGTGAAAACTGTCCGAGATGAGGCCCCAGCTGTTCGTCCAGATTCCATAAGCAAACTCCACAAAGGCGAAAGACAAGTTTAAGAGGAGGAAGAGAAAAAGGTTGCGGATGCTTTTTTCTGAGAAGAGCAATCGACGGAGTCCAAGCAGCTTCTCCTTAATTCGTATTCCTATACTTGAGGAGTCCCGGTGCGAGAGGGGTAACATCGTGAGTGGCTCAGTTTTGGATCAGTCAGGAAAACTGAAAACAGTCAATGTGATTAGATTTTGCTGTTTGATTACATAATAATCGATTTAAATAATTATTTATTGGTGACATTTATTAACAAACAAGAATTTAGTTTATTGGAGGAAAATTTTATTTAAACAATTTAATTAATAAAATCAACCATGATTTTTTTACTGAAATCACATTTCATTCATTTCATTTACAATAAGTGATATTAAAAGTAATAAAGTTACATAATATTGATGTGGCAAAATATTGAATTTGTTCTGATCGAATGTGATAAAAAAATTGTTTCAAATAAATGAAATTAAAAAAAAATTTTTTTTAATGTTATCCATCTTTTCAACAAGTTGTAAAAAAATAGAACAGGTTAACATTAATTGTTCTCTCATTAAAAATAGTAGTTTTTTTTCTAATTGGTTTAATTGTGAAACATTAAATATGAAATTCATGAAAACGTGAGAAAAAAATGGTAAATCAAAGAATTAAATGATGAGAGTGGAATTCAGTAATTGAATTAAATGTGTATGAAGAATTGAGCATGGGATAAATTTTAAACTGGTACAAAAATTCACATGTCTCGCTGAGACATCTGTCAATATTTATGATATTTTCTTAATCATACCTTATGCTATGATACGTGGCTTGTTTACACCAGCTTGTTATCAAAACGACAAACAAAATTACTACAGCCCTTTATAAAATTGACGTGCAGACGAATTGAATCCATTAAAAAAATATGAACATTTATATATTATCTACAAATATTTCAAAGCGGAAAAAGCCGACTGACACGTCCGCGTTTGCCGCGTAAGGTTAAGAAAATACATTGAAAACACTCGTGGCTGCGCCATGTTGCACATGCTTCCCTTTTACAATAAATTGATTGAACTCACGGCCGGAATATCAGAATCCGAAAATAATAAACTCCTTATCGAATCAGCATAATGCGCCGGATTTACTCAATTTCTACTTATTTTTAAAGATAAAATGACTCGCAAGTGTGCTCATTTGACAGTTCAAATGTAAACGAAATTGAATCGTATGTTTTCTTTGTTGGATCTGTTGATAAACAAAGAAAAGCGTACTCTCAAAGACGAAAATACAGTGTTCGAGATATGAAGAAAGAAATGAAAGATCAAAATGTTCGACGTTGAAAAGAGATGGAGATACTTGATGTAAGGTTAGGTAACACATCATGTAAAGCTGCATGCTCATAGGTTAGAATCGTGAACGAAACTCTTGGCTTCATTCTTTTCTGTCGAGAACAGACACGTTAAGATGGTAAGTTCTTTTTGAAAACAATTGTGCCCTTATTTTCATTGTTTTTAATGTCGCGACAACTATTTCTACATTGATAAAAAATCTAACTTCATTTTTTTATATTATTTATTGACGATGGGAAACGATTTTTACAATATTTTTTGACTTATTGTGGCGTGTTTTAGACATAACCTCAAACTGTAACATGAGGCCCCTTTCACGAGGTTGATTTCTTTATTTATTTTTTCTAACACAATTAACTTACTTATTGGAATGTCAAAAAATGTTTTGTTGATGTAATTGTTTCATTGAGGATCATTGATATTGATGAATTCAGTTTGCAATAAAATTATTCCTGTTTTTCAGCCTCCCAAGAAGGATACCAAGGGATCTGCGAAGCAGCCCCAGAAAACTCAGAAGAAGAAGGAGGGTGGATCTGGTGGAAAAGCCAAGAAGAAGGTAAATTAAATCACGATGAAATAAGTTATATAAATATATAAAATGAAAAACTTTGTTTTCAATATGATGAAAACTTTAAATCATGAAAACTGTGAGTGTACAAAACTGATTTAATGAGACTGAAAATCAATCAATTAATTATTTACAATTGAAAACGAATCAAAAACAAATGGACTAATAAGATAAATTGTTTGACATTTGTAGAAGTGGTCCAAAGGAAAAGTACGCGACAAGCTTAACAACGCCGTACTTTTTGACAAACAAACGTACGACAAATTGTACAAGGAGGTGACGCTTTACAAACTTATTACACCTGCTATCATCTCTGAAAGATTGAAGATCAGAGGATCGCTTGCAAGACGTGCTTTGGTTGAACTCCAACAAAAAGGCCTGATCAGGCAAGTGGTGCAACATCATGCCCAGCTGATATATACCAGGACCACCAAGGTTGATGATCCAGCGACATAAGATGTATTTTAAAATGTTTAATAAAAAAGTCAAAAGTTTTTTATGACAACAATGTTGTGTTTGATTTTTTCAAAAAAATATCAAATGACGTTAAATAACTCTTATATGACCTATTAGTATGATTTTATAAGGTAGATATTGAAAGGTTAACAGACAGGATTTGAAACCATGCAATTCAAAGCTGCAATTATTTTTTATTGTTTTTATTTTCACATAATTACCAAGTATAAAATTATTTTCAATCTTGACAAGTTATACGAACAATATAATCATGATGCACGAATGACAAAAATATGGTATAATTAATAACATTTATTACGTTTATTAATAATACTGTTAACCATGTTGTCACATTTTAACAAGTTGCAACAAAGCAGATGCAGTTAGAAAAACAATTATGTGTTACCGAACCTTGCTGAAGAGAATTACCTGCGAAGCTCTATTGTTTTTTATCTTTAATAAACTTGTTATTTGAACAGGTGATATTTTTTATTAAAAAATTTGTTCAGGTTGATTTTACACTTCAAAATACATTATGTAAATAATTTTTACACAAATCTTTTTAGATAATAAATAAACGAAATATAACCATCGCGTGTAAAAGCGGTGAAAGAGAAATGATGTCGATTTTTGTTCAATTTTTAATATTATAAAATACGTTAAAATTTATGAAAAGATCCTTTAAGAGAATCAAAGAAACTTGCAATTTTAATGCTTAGTGATATTCATCACTTCATAAATCGTTGATAAGCTTGTGTGACAAGTCTATTCCGAACTTCTGCATCGCCTGGATATTCCTTTTCCTTTTCTTCGTTCGGTATGTAACAGAGATTAGTGAATTTGCTAAAAAATCTACCAACTTCTTCATGAGTAATGGAACATGGTGTCGATGCCATCATTAAATTTTCTGTAAACAAATGTTGAATTAATTGATAAATTATGTAAAATCAGAAACTTGCACTACTATTCTAAATTCTAATTTTATTTCAAATTCTGTGATTTTTTTTAATTTACCTTGGGCATTATATTGCCAAGAGCCATCGTTTGTGAGAACATTATAAAAGGGCTGAGTTGCACCACCCGATAATTCCTGGCTGCCCATCTCATCCATCCATTGTGGCGACCGTTCACATTGTGTATCCCAACTGATGATAACGCATGTGTAATTGTGTCGCACATGTATCATTATCATACCAACTGCAAATTTAACCTCCGGTGTTCTGACTTTTACAACTAATTCTCCCTGCAATTCAATCAAACAATCAAATTACATTTTTAGAAAATTATACTTTAGAGTTCAGTAAATTTTATCTGTTCATATCACGCACTTCAGGTACAATCATGTGTTGTTTGTAATCTTGTAACATCTGTAGGATTTGATTTGCAGGTCCTCTTAACGTGATTTCAGATTCCTAAAACCGAAAATACAAATAGAAACATTTGAATTTATCGACTTTTAAGTGTGTTTCGTAATGAGTACAGACCGTTTGTAAACGATGCAAAACTCGAACTAATTTCGACAAGTCCATCTGATGAAGCATATAAAATCGGGCAAGGTGTAAAATCACTCCTGTGTCGTGAGGTCGAACCATGTGCATGAGTTCCAAAGCTGAACGTAATCGGGCAGCTCGACCGTTCAAATGAGTTCGCTGTCTCCCAGCGACTTCCAAATTGCCAGCCATTCTTGCCACAATCTGAATTGTAAGAGTAGTTTTTTTTGTAATCTTTATACGCTATTCAAAGGTTCAAGCTGTTCAAAGGAAATATAATAAATTTACCTCTACTGCAGTTGCCGATTCGTGTGAATTATTTTTTTCTATAGGACACTTGGCAGCAGCAGAGATTCGTGGGCAATCCCGTTTCGTTATGAACTGTCCTCTATTGAAAACGTCGATGTAAACGCTTTCAATCGACTCTGAATCCTCAGCTTTGCTGTTGAAAAAAATTAATTATTGATATTTCATTGATTTGATTAATTTTAATATGATCAGTTTCGTTTAATCTTGTATGTTTAAACTTACTATTTTTCTTTCCATCGTAACAGAGAATGAGCAGGAAAACTAATGTGTTCACATCTAATTCCTAATCGTCGAGCTATACTTTCAAAGATAATAGCTAGAACTATTGGAATGCCACGTCTCCTCTCTAATACCTGAAAAGATTGTATCCTGGTATAAAAACGTTGCAAAAAGTAAATTTGAAAAAAATCCATTTAAAAAAACAATACATCTTATTAAGTTAAAAAAAAAAGCTCTAATCATATTGTTAAAGTTACCCTGTCAATAAATGAATTCTCCGAAGAATAATACATCTCGCTATTTCCTTCGAACTCTAATTTATTAAACATGATATCACATAGTGCCATGACAATTTCTCTGCTTTCGTGCGGGTTCCATTGATTGTCATCAATATTCAATCGCTTCCAGACTTCAAATCTTTCTTGAGGCACAGAGAAGATGGAATGGCCAGGATTTTTCAGACGCAGTGCAGTTTTCGTTTGTTCCGCGATATTGTCTAGAGTTTTACAGATCTGAAGATACGATATCAGTCGTTCCGGTTGGCTCCACTGTGCAACCAGCGCCGCCCCCTTTTCAAAGATTTGTTCCTCTACAGGCAAGCTTATAAATTTGTTCCACTCGTTAGTTAAATAATCCTGTCTCATGTACCGAATCACTTTGTGCGCATAGTAAACGTGCGTCAAATTAGACTCCCTGGAAGCAAAATTAAAAATAGAAAACACATTGTAAGTTTGTTCATTTGGTGATTCTTTTTTTTTTTTTTTTAATTGCTTTATAGCAGGCAACTTACAAGACAGGTCGATTAATCAGCTTGATAAGCTCATCTACAAGAACGTGGTATGCTAATTGATGAGCCCCTTCATCTGGGCGGAACAGCTTGTCGAACTCACGAAATTCAACATCAGACAGCTCATGTTTATGGTAATTTTGAGCGGACATGTTGGCCAGAAGACGTTGCATCTCTGCAATACTGTGAAACGAACACTTGACTTCCTCGTACCAATTTTGAATATTCATCCCCTGTTTTCGTTGCTCCTCGTATGCCTCTATTATGTTTGGCCATCTGGAAAACACATACTTTTATCATGTTTTTTATCTACCTTACAAATATTTCCACCTGTAAATTTACAGAGCTAAGTTAGTATGGCTACATGAATAGACTCTTCAAAATTAACAACAATATTACACGATGAAAATACAAATCCAAGATTTTAGCAAACTTGTTGCACATGAATCAAAATCGTAAAATATTATTAAACAACTCACAGTTTTTTTCAATAATTTAACACGTTTCTTGCAACCAGCACAATGAACTACTTAATAGTACATATTTCAAAACAACTAACCCCCAACAGAAGGTCATTCACACTTACAGTACGCCCGGATTGTTTACACGAAAATATTTGTCATAATGAAGTTTGTATGCTTGATTTAGCGAAAATAGAATCATCTTTCATCAAATTATTTTTTCAGATTAACTTTTTCTTAATGATTTTTTTATTTTGGAGGAGTTTATAATCCTCCAGCTATCTAACGCTTTTCTGGCGTTATCTTTTATCAATAATCATTTTTAATTTGTCTCTTATTTGAAAGAATTGCAATTTCAAAAGGGAGACAAATCCTTTGTCTCCTTTTTTAAAACGAAAACAAAACAATTTAATAGTACTTTTGTTATTCATTGTGATATTATAATTAAAATTTTTTTATCTTGTTTACATTTAAAAAAATGTTTGAAATATTTCAGTTTTATCAAACAAAATTGCTTTCAATATCACTAATATGCAACACATAAATTGTTGTAAACAAGTAATAATTGAGGAAAGTGATAAGTAAAACGATGTATCAATGACGCGTCATTAGATTAATAAAAAAAAAAATGTGCAAAATAAAGATGCAAGACTGGGTGTGATGGTACCTTTGAAAGAATTTGGTCTTCCACAGTTTGTTGATCGAAACGATTACCCTGTACGTTTGTTTGCATGATACCGCAAAGTTAATGACATCGGTAATTGACAAGTTTTCATCCTGAAGAATATACTCCAACAATTCACTTGGCAGAAATGTTATCAACACGTCTTCAGCCATTGCGACGCGTGATTAGTACGCGTACTGCACCAGTACCGATCGTCCTAGAGCACTAATCAACGTCTGTGACGCATACAAATCTAATCGTTCTCATGCAAACAGAAACGTAATATTTATACGCAGAGACAAAGACGTTCCATCAGCTGCGTCAAATAAAGTCCGCGGGGTGGGAGTTGGGTGTCATTACAAAAACTGTGGGCGGAGAATTTTATAGACTTTAGTTTCCTTTTAAATGCTTCGACTCATTTTCCCCTTCTTGCTGATAGATGCCGCTCAAAACTGAAAGAAACAAAATTATTTTTAATTGGTATAAATACTTTTGAATATATATCTATAAAAAGAATATTAAAAGTATAGTGTTATTATTTTTAATCTTTAATCTTTTTCTTTCGTTTACAAACACGAATGGAGTTAAAAGGAAAGCATCATCGAGATTTTTTCTTTTTTATTGACCGTCGGTATTTTGATAAATAATAAAAGTTTCCATCTTCGTCTGATACATGAATAGCGGACAAGGACAAAAAATCCACCCCCACCACCGGAGAACGAAGATGCTCGCTAGCTTTTGTTTCGAACCGCGGGCCGCAGCACCGTCGCGTCGTTACGTCACACTTCATGACGTGCCGAATGTAAATGGCATCGACTTTCTCGCAGAGGGCAATCACGAAAAAACAAACTCAAATCCAAAGAAAACGGATGACAAATGATGCATCGAGCAATCGAATTGCAATAATATGAATGTACGAACGTCGAGTCACGGGCGTACACGATAATTTTTCATGGCCGAACAGTTCGGGACGCTGAAATACGTATTGAGAATCTGTGCACGGAAGCTGGACAGCGGACGTAGTCGTCGCGCGCCTCCATACCGTTGGAATCAGCCCGATGCGAACAACTGCGATCACGTCTGACCAACAGTCCACGTGAGTATACCATTCCAATCTATAATTCGTCCTGAACGCTATAACTGTTTTACTCGCTCGGCCTACACCCTTCCTTTTTTCTGCGCGTAATGGCGCCTGTCGTTTCATTTGTTTTCCGTTCTGCTCCTCCTAGCTGATTCACAACTTCGTCGTCTCAGCTCACTAACTGTTTTCCCCGGGATCGATTCAACCATCAAAAACAACTCATTTTTCACAAAATACCTAAATTACACATTTGTGTGCGTGTGCGTGTGTGTGTGTCCGTGTGTGCAAATGTTTGTGTACTGTGTGTGATTCATGTATAAGAACATTACGGACTGTACAATTTTTGTTATTTTTCTTGTTTGCACAACAAAAAACATGCAACTTATCATCCAGGGACCTCAAACTTCACAAGGACGAAAGTGTTTGTTTTGATTCGTCGAGCATGTTTTATCAATAAAAACAAAACATCGATCGTGAACCTGATGCGTGGCAACTGTTTCGTGTTTTCGCGTGGTTTTATCATATCCTGCCAAACTTCGCGGACTGGGACGAAATTATCATCACTGGGATTGTGAGTTATTTTTCGTCACCCTGTTTCTAGTCACTTTTTGTTTATGAGGTTAAATAACGAAGGGGGGATGTCAAAACCAAAACACAACCGAACGTTTGTCAGCAAAAACATCCAACTACTTTATTGTTTTTTTTTTTTTTTTTTTTTTTTTTTTTTTTTTTTTTTTTTTTTTTTTTTTTTTTTTTTTTTTTTTTTTTTTTTTTTTTTTTTTTTTTTTTAAAGTTGTATTCCTTCACGATTCCTTCACAAGAGATTGGAGATAAGGAAATAAAAAAACACTGTTTAATTTTTTGTGGATTTAAGTGGTTTTTAATTAAAAATGTTTTATTTTTCAATTTTAGGGTGAAAAAAATTTTTCAAATCAAAGAAGCTTTGTGATGAGAAATCACTGAAATAATGAGTCTTGAAACCAGGTATTTGATTGACAAAAATTTATATTCACTTTCCGAAAGTTGTGATAATCGCTCAGAGCATTTTGATAAAGAATACAATTTCTGAAAGATCTAATTGACTAAAAATCTAATCTCAGTTCAAACAAAACCATTTTCAACTAGCTGTTGTTGTCATCAAATTGTCAAGTGTTTAAAAAAAGATAACCAATTTTGTAACATGCTATTGGTGGTCGCAGCGAGATATTGTTACGCCAGAAGATCCGCAAGGTGGTGGCAAAAACGTACAAGTCGTTCTTGGAAGCTTTGGATAAACTCTCAGTCGCCAAAAATGCCTTGACTATTAAATCATCCGCCAATGGTTCATTACCTCATTCCACATTATCATTGTCCAAAAGTAATAACAGTCAACCAAATTTAACCGTCTTTAACCGCTGTTAACTCTGTACCTCTATCCCTTTTATGTTGTCGTAGTATCGTAGTGTCCAAATTCAAACAAATGAAAATATAAAAATGTTTCAATCAAAAGTAAATGATCACTTTATATCTAATAACACACAATTTCTTATAAAAGATTGTAATTTTGTTGACATTTTTTTTAAACATTTTTCTGGGAATGATAAATTTGAATATATTTACCCTTAAAGATAAAAAACAGTAATTGAATTTGGACAAAAGATTAAATTATTTTAAGAACCAGACACTAATTGAATATTTTTGTAATAGTAGGTGACATGCCTAGGAGTCGCGACATCGAACTCACGGAGCGAAACGGGAGATACCGGTCGCGGCACCGGGAAAGCACCAGCACCGAGACGTATCGTCAATTCACGGACAGCAGTACGGAAAAGCGCCACCGCAAGCGGGTGAAGAGCAAGTCATTCGGAAAGAAGAAGAAAAAGCGCTCGCGGGACAAGTCGGAGGAGAACGCACCCCGGATCGCGTCGTCCGTGGTGAAACCACTCGTGGAGTATTCGGATGTTAGTAGTGAGGATTTATCCGAGCCAGAAGCCGGAGAGATCCAGTCAGAGGACAGTCGTGGCGGCAACAGCTACACCGACGGCGGCGACCTGGGCGAGTCGTTGCTGCAGCGGTGTTATTATGCAGGGAGCCCTGGTCGGAACTTGGGTGCGTCACCGATCGTGTCATCACCCTCCCCGACGAACCAGACGATGATATGTCATCGCCGATACTCGCCCCTCGAGGAGCATCAGCAGGACTCACCCGCAGCTTCCAAGGTCATGGCTGATTTCGACGCCGACTCACGACGCTACACTCGTCGTAAGGAGAAGAAACACAAGCGGGACAAAAAGAAGAAGCAGCGTAGTCAAAGTCCCAATTCCTCGACGGGCAAGAAGAAGAAGCGCAAGTTGAAGCGGTCAAGCATGAGCCCCTCGCCAGAGGGCGCTACCATCAACCTGGACGAGGAGAGCAGCAAATCGGCTCCTCAGGAACGGTCATGGGTTGAGAGTCCGGCGATTGCACTCAAGGACAGTACTTCGCCGATTTCCCCAGCAACGCCTCATGAGCGCAGCGATATGGAGCTTGACTCGCCCCAGCAGCAGTCGCCGAGGAGTCGCTCGCCTCGACATACCGGCTCGCCACACACCCCGCTCATTCCACCAACAAGGATTGTCACGCCGGATAAAACGACGGCACCGAGCTATGGAGGAACAAAACTTAGCCCCGACGTGGGCGCCAAACACATTGGGCACAGTCCAGTTGGAAGTCATGCAATTAGGAGCTCCCATTCGGCTAAGATAAGTCCAAGTCATGGACTTGGATCTGCGAGGAGAAGGCCGCATAGTCCGAGTCCGCCTTCGAGAAGGAGGGACCACAGCCCGAGGAGGGAGTATAGTCCGGTGCCAATGTCGCGGTTGCGACACAGCCCTAGCCCGTCGCTTAGGCGAAGGGAGATGATTCAGAGTTCGAGTCTCAGAAGCAGTAGGGGAGAGACGTCGCCTTCTGCAAAACGTAGGAGGAAGGACGATTCCTCCCATCGACGCAGACATCACGATAAAGATAGAAGAGAGAAGAGGAAGAGTACCAGTACTCGAAGCCCCGTGGGCAGGTAAATATACTTTTTCCATATTTATGATCAGCCGTAAAATTGTCTTATCTCTGAGGGTCACTTTGAAATTTTGTGCGTAACGTTTTCTGAACGTAGCGCCTAAACAAATATTTGTATTTAATTACTTCAACGAAAGTTTATACATATTGTCTCTTATATTAATCTATTTTGAAAATGTAATTAATATGTATTTTTTGATTTCCAGAATGCCTCTGCACCAAGTATCTAGATCAAGATCACGGAGTCCCCGGTGGCGCAAATTGTCGTCCCGGTCGAGGTCACGATCGCGGCGCAGGAGTCGCAGTCCGCGTCGATCGCGATCGCCCAAACTGCACAAGTCTGTGCGTAAACACAAGTCCAAGAGCCCACGTCCTCGCTCGCCTCTGGCAAGGAGTTCGCGCGCCCGCAGCCCGATCAGTTTGCAGAGAAGGCTGGATCGAACAAACTCCACTTACGAGACCAGTCTCTTCGCGGAGCTTGTCAAAGACCGAAACTTGCGCGAGATCGCGACGAAAAAGTTACAAAAGGCTAAGGAGGCCAAGGAACGCGCTGCCAACAATCTGGACGAGGTGCAAATAATTGACGGCACGGAAGAGCAGGACATGACGGACGGCACGAAAGTCGAAGGCGAGAAAAAGAGCGTGGAGCTCACGGAGATCCCTGTACCGGACGTTGGTGACACGGGTATCCGAACACCTCCGCTCCCTATGGCTACGAGTCTAAATAGTTCGCGAATCTCGACCCCGACCGCGTCCTTACAAAATTCGCCAGCCCCGCTGCCGGCTGGCGATTGTCCATCGATGACAATGCCATCGATCGCAGCGCCGCCACCGCCACCGCCGCCGCCTCCTCCGCAGCCCGAAGTTAGCAGAAGCGATCAAGTGCCTGTCCCAGTGCCTCCAATGACCAATACTGTAAGCGCTCCCGCGCCCCCTGTACCCCTACCTGTACCCTCGCCTACGGGCTTGCCAAACATGTCGATACCTCCGCCTCCCGTTCCTCAACTCCCTGCGACCTCAGTTAACACCGTATTGTCCAAGTTCAATCAACCAAACAATCTGGTACCGATCAAAACTGTAGATACTAACACACCCAAGGCATTCAATTTCAAATCAAAGATCTTGAATCAACTGCCAATGCCGCCTGGAATAAATCAAAATGATCTGGAGAGTATAGACTCGCCGCCAAGCAGGTCACCTAGTCCACCTAACAAGAAGAAGGCACAGACTGGCGCCGCGAAACCGTTGGTCAAAAAGGGTATCAAAGACCTGCCTATGCCACCAGGTATAACATAATTACAGTTTTTTTTCTTTTTTCTTTCTTTTTTCAAATAAATTGTGTCATTTTTATGAATGAATGAAATTTCATTTTCAGTGGTACCTGGTTCAGAAGATTTGAGTGGCGATGACGATCCGAATTCTACGCCACCAAGATTAAAAGCGGAACGAGGCCAGTCAAAACCGAAATTGAAGAGACCGAAAATTCTCAAACGACGAGGTTCACGAAATTGTCAACAGCCTACAGTCGGCGGCAGAGACTGGGGCGAGCGTAGCGTCGAGGTGTTCGAAGTTATGAATCAAATCGGTGAAGGTACTTACGGACAGGTGTACAAAGCACGAGATAGACGAGCTGGACTGTTAGTCGCATTGAAGAAAGTTCGGCTTGAAAATGAAAAAGAAGGTTTCCCGATAACTGCTGTGCGTGAAATAAAAATTCTTCGACAACTCAATCACAAGAACATTGTTAACTTGCGGGAAATTGTTACGGACAAGCAGGATGCTCTAGATTTTCGAAAGGTATTTATTTTCTTCTAAATATCATTTAAATATCATTATTTATTTTAATGTATGATCATGGTTTTCTCTTTATAGGACAAAGGTTCATTTTATTTGGTGTTCGAATACATGGACCACGATTTGATGGGCTTACTGGAGTCCGGAATGGTTGATTTCAACGAGCAAAATAATGCCAGTATCATGAAACAACTATTAGACGGACTCAATTATTGTCATAGCAAAAACTTTCTGCACAGAGATATCAAGTGTTCAAATATTTTAATGAACAACAAGTAAGGCAACAATTTAAATAATGCGGCAAATGGTTAATTTTAATGTTTTATTTTATTATAATAATCTATTAATGTCAATCCAGGGGTGAAGTCAAATTGGCAGATTTCGGGTTAGCACGATATTACAATGCCGAGGACAGACAGCGGCCGTATACAAACAAAGTTATTACTTTATGGTACAGACCACCTGAACTGTTACTCGGAGAAGAGCGATATGGCCCGGCGATTGATGTTTGGAGCTGTGGTTGTATCCTCGGTGAACTCTTCTTGAAGAAACCGCTGTTCCAGGTGAAAAATCAAGTTCAAAGAGAACTTTATCATAATAGAGAAACAACTAAATTGATAAATATAACTTTTGCTTACAGGCTAATTTAGAAATGCCGCAGCTGGAAATGATATCGCGCACATGCGGCACTCCAACGCCAGCAGTTTGGCCGTCTGTGATAAAGTTGCCATTATGGCATATGTTGAAGCCAAAAAGATCGCACCGACGACGATTACGCGAGGAATTCTCATTTATGCCAGCTCCGGCGTTAGATCTGCTCGACAAAATGCTTGAGCTTGATCCCGAAAAACGGATCACAGCTGCTGACGCTCTCAAAAGCGCATGGCTTAGAAATATTCATCCAGAACAGTACGTATTCGAGAACATTTTCCTATTCATTTATTTTTTGTATCTTTATTTTTTATTTATTTGTCAAACAAACATTATCAACTCTTCCCAAAATTGTTAATCTTTGCTAAGTAATGAACATCCGATGTGTATAATGATTGCATGAAAATGTTTCATGACAATAATGTGAAAGCACGTTACTTTATTGTTAATGTTTGAATCAGGATGACTGTGCCAGAATTGCCGACATGGCAAGATTGTCACGAACTTTGGAGCAAGAAACGTCGACGCCAGCTAAAAGAACAACAAGAACAAGGTAATGGCCCAGGATCCAGGATAGTTCCTTAAATGGACGGTTTCTTAAACACTTGATGTTGCATATGTACTTTTTTTATTTTGAAATATGGTGTATTTCTTCATAACTTGATTCCCAGTTTGAACTATATGAAAATCCTTTTATCCTCTAATCAACAGAGTAATAAAGTTGATTTTTAATCAACTGGCGAAAAACATTTTATTAATTTTATTTTACTCTTTATAATGAAAAAGAGCAAAACGTATTGAAATATGCCAAATAAGAGTACTATAATGATGAGAATTGTTATGTTTGCTTTTTTAAAATTGCTTAACATCAAGTACACGACACATCAAGAACAACCTGGAACATGTGCTTCAACAGGTAGTGAATTTTATTAGATGTGGTTACTATCATGATGTTTATGTAATTATACAAATATATATATGTATAATGTATGTATTGATCAATGTATTTGAATTATTAAGCCTCGGACGCGAGGTTATCTATTAAGTGTTTTTTTTATTAGGGGTTGAATTTACGTTTTCACAGTTGTCAACAATATTTTAAATTCAAAAAAGCGTACAAATTGAAAACATGAGAAACAAGTGATCTATTGTAATAAAGGTTTATATTTTTCAATTAATGAAAAACAAGGTGATATTGAAAATGTATAGTATATCAAATTTCATTGAGGTTTTGATTGCTGTCGAATAAAAGAACTAGTTTATAATTAGTATTAATCATAAGATATGTTACTCGATATTTTGAAAAAAATGTGAGATTGCAACCCCTCTGTTGTACAAAATAATTTGTACACATAATTTCATAGAACAATAAGATGAATAAAAATTTTGCTTATTAAATAAACAATGACGTTTATGAACAATATCATGTAAATATGCAAACTTAATAATTATGTAACACCAATCAAAAAATATATAATTTATTTGAAATTGCTATCTTCTGAATATTATAGATGTATTCTATAATAAGTAACATAACCTCAAAATGATAGTAATCATACAACAAATGTCAAAACTTTCTCAAACTTTGAAGATCAATTTCAGAGACAAAATTTTGTAGACAAATACAAAATATTGCATTGAAATAAAAAAAGAAATAATATTTGAAAAGGATGGAATTTCTACAAATGATTTAAATTGTTTTAAACATTAATTTTTGTATTAATTAAATATTAAAGTTATTAATTAAATAACAAGATTTGAAAAAAAAAAGAATTACATATGTAACATCAGGTTTAATGAAAATATAATTAATGTGAATGAATTTTAATTTTATTTAGACTAGACAGATTTTTATTTGATGTATTAATTCTACTTTTGTCTTCAGTATCAATGCAGCAGGACTCATCAATGGGCAAAATGCCTCTGTTGGCTTTACCAAATAAAGGAGGTCCTCACAAAGGCGAGGAGTTGAACGATGTCGGAGGGTGAGTAAAAGTTATCTGAAAATTACTAAATACCCAGCCACAAGACTTATCGCTTAATACCCGCTGTTGTTGAAATACAGTAGCGCCTGCCTATTGTTATAGTATTTGGATATATTTAGATATATTTGGATATATTTATTTATTTGGATTTATATATTTAGAAAAGAAATTTTTTTATTTTGAAACGTGTGTCACCTATTTTATATGTTAAATTCACCTTTTCGTTCATTTTTGCATTATTTCAGAAGATGCTGAAAAGTGTTTTAATCTTTTTCAGGTGAAAATGTACAGTTCAAATTTTTTTATATTTAAATATCACAAAGTCTTGTGATCGCTTGATTGTGATTACACAGACAAATCAAATATTGACTTTTTTCATTCAAAGATTGTTACTTTGGTGTTTATTTTTTTGATCAGATGAAATAATAATTTCATATTTTGTTTTTTTTTCTTTGTAACAAAATGGCATAATGAAGTTCAAATCAATGGATTCTTTACGTCGATTGAATTGTAAAAGTAGTGAGTTAAGATTATTAGATTTTACTGTCCAAAAAAGTTTGTAAATATAATTATAATTAGTAATCAAAACGACGAGGATTTGTATCGCACTGTGATAAGCATTTATTGGTGAGGGAGAATTGTAAAAGATCGTCCTGGAGATGTCATCAGAGACTGCACGAAGACTGCCAGCGCCATGGTGCGGATTTGGTATTTTCTAATAGAAATACAGTTACTCGTAAAAAAGCCACCTTTTTCATAAAACGAAAAGGTACCTTGCGAGATACAGATATGACACATAATTTCGAAATAGTCAGAGCGATGTAATATAATTTTTGATAATGTACCGGAAAACATGATTGTTTAACTTGATTATCACTTTTTTGAAGTACTTGTAATTATGTATGTATAATGGCGTTGATTAGTCGTACCTTAACCTTAAGAATTGCAAGAGTGAGATGTGTAAAGAGTTATTAATCATAATGAAAAAGTGAATCAATTTTTTGATTATTTGTTCAACTGTAAATTCATTATTTATATGGCATAATTTTATGATAACGAATTGATACTTGTCTTCATTAGCACACCAGTGTTGTGTCTCCTACCGATTCCACATCAAAGTAGTTGATTGTTTTAGCTACGATTTCAATATTATATATATGATATATATGAAAAATGGATTTGTAAACAGTTCGATTGGCCATCATTGACGCGTTGAACATACTTAAACGGTGCACATTGTTTTTTTATTCGTCAAATTTATCACTTAGAAAAAAAACAATAATAAATGTAAAAATAGAATCACATTTTTCTACCGAATTCAATGAAGTGTCACATTTTCAGATCAAATTATCATATCTATACCACATGTACAATCGGACTGTAAGCTTCCCTTTCAGCGCGAAAAAAATTTATATATGTTTGCCACGACATTTTGTATAAAATAAAGAAAATTTATTTCATATTTTGTTTGTATTTTAATTTATTTCTTCTGTTTATTTGTAGGACTCTAATCATAATTTATAATTATATCTTCACCATTCAGTACTTAGCATTGGAAATCAATAATTTTCTTCAACTGACTTACAAAATCCAAGATTTTTCAGTTATACATTTTATTACTAACTTTAATTTTATATTCAAATTAATGCTATCGTAGACTGTTTACGCGCCTAATTATCCTCAACACGTGTAACATCAAAGCGTAGTGAACAAAACAGTTGCGTTACTATTTTCACTATTCATGCCATCACTTCATTTTTATACATTTTATTTAGATATGAGACAAAAATGTAAAAATTATCCGATAAAATGTTGACCCGGTGGAATTAGTAGGTAGACACAATACTAGAGACCTTTTTTGAAATTAAAATTGGTCATCTAACATTAAACAAAAATTGTGTTTCAGAGGCAATAATTAATTTTTGACTGAGTGGGGCTATTTTTGTTGCACTTGTAACCGTGCCTATAGGTAAAAGAATTTTCTTTAAGTTGTTACTTTTAGTGTTTCTTGTATCGGGTGCCCCCATCAGACCGCGACGTCATAATATCAAATCGTAACATCTTCATTCCAATTTATTGGCTCTCACACCAATTTAACAATTGATATCTCCTACCTATCCCTGAAATTGAAGATTTCATAAATCCATATTCGCTTTGCTTATAAGCATGCTTCATAAAAATCACTGGCTTGTTTCTTGTTTGATACAAACAAAAATTATATCTAATTTTATATCATCTTGTTGAATCAAAGCCTGCACAATGAAATTAAAATCATTTTGCAGATCATCCAAAAGACTGAAATTGGAAGCTGGTAATTCTGAGATGAATCGACTAGGTCCAGAGGGGCATTACACTGGGGACATTCTAAATCAGCTTCCATTTGGTGGATCACCGCCGTATCCTTACAACAGTCCACCGCCATACAAACGTTCAAATCCCAAAGAGCCGCAATTTGTTGATCTGAACACCGATGACAGTCTTGCGAAGAAATTGAACTTGCTCACCAACTCCTTGAATCACGGGAAACCAATCAATGTGGAAGATATCATGTCGCTGAGGGCAAGTAATGAGGTGAGTTGGAAAAAAAATGTAAAATATACATTACAAACTGTGATTTCATGTGAAAGTGTATTTTGAGTAAAGAATGTAAAATTAATTAATTCTCTGTTATAATTTTACAGACAGATTCAAAAGCAGTTCAGCTATTGATGGAGTTGCAATCTGAACTTCGTTTAGCTGCCAATTCAAGATTTGGAGGGCAACTCGAACCTCATCATCCGGTTTTGAATCCACCCTTGAATGGTATATGAGTTTTCTTTACAGAAAGAAAAAAATAATAGAGAAAGTTAATTTAAATTTTAAATTTCAAGGAGACTGTGTGCTGGTAAAACTTACTTTGGAAATTAAATAAATTTATTAGTATAAGTAAATGTTTGCAGTTAGATTGAAAAATATTTTTTAATTAACATGAAATGATGAAAAAAATTGAATTAATTTAACGAGTTCAATCAATTATTTTCAGTGATTTCGAATCCTGGACAGAAGGGGAACTTTGATGCCCACGCAGTTTATGCTGGGGACGATGCTGGAAGCTGTGGACGATGGTCGCAGTTGGCTACAGCAGGAGTGCGGTCGGCATTATTGGCACTCATGTCGCGATACGGTTTGGATACGTCCAATCCTTCCCCTGCTGCGAGCCGACCGCCAGGTAAACCGGTCGTCGGACTGCCGCATAATATTTCCCTTCCCTCGACATCATCCTATTCTGTTTTCGGCAATTGATAATGTACATACCAGTCAGTTACCTTTTTTTCTTGTTCAATGTTGTACAGAAACTCAAAACTCGTTAACAAGGTACGGTGAGAAAAAATTGCTGCATTATGGAGAATATATTTTTTCAAGATTTTCACCTTTTCAAGAAGGTACATTGAGATAATTTTGGATTTTGTTTTTTTTTTTCTGTGATAAAACTAGAGAGATGTTTTTTTAAAAAAGTAAAGATTTTTCATTTAACTTTTTCCTAAATAAAATCATTTTACCGTTTTCATATTCAAAGCGTATATTTATGTTCATGGAATACCTTGATTAATGGCATTTTCAAAATACTATTTGATATCGTACAACGTGCAAGGTATTCCAGATTCATTTAAACTCTATGTATGATTACTAAGCAAGCACAGGCAATTAACGTACTTATGGGATGTAATGTAAATACATTTAAGATTTGCAATAAAGAACAAAAAGTCACCAGCAAAAAGCTTTGGGCGAATTTTCTTATTCGTTGCTGACCGGCGATTTCTAATGTCTCAAAGAAAATTGTTCATGTTTTTTTATATACAAATGACGAAGAAAAAACACGAAGAAAATTTGTTTACCAAAATTGAAATTCAAATGCAAAATGAAATTTGTGTTTTAAATTTTAAAAGACCTTTATAAAATATAATGGCTGATTTAAAATGATAACTCTACTTTACCGACGGTACATAAACGTTAACAACTTGAGAAATGTCAGAAAGAAATGTAAACTTTATTGTGTCAATTTCAGATTAACGTGAGAGAACAAATTGAATCAAAGTATAACTTGATTTGATGTCACCTCAGTTGAGTGGAATAAATACGCAGCGGGCTTGCAATTCAGACGTCAATCTCAGAGGTTATGGACGCTAGGATGGATCGAGTTTGAAAGTGGATTGTGTGAAAATAAATGTAAACAAAGAGGGAGTTGGGAAGCAGTTTGTTTTGGTTCTTTGTTACTTTTTGTGATGTACTCAATAAAAGCAAAAGGTTTAGTTATTTGCCACGATTTACAATCTGTTAGCTGGATAGAGAGTATATTCTGAACCTTCGTCAATCTCATGATCACGACAATGAGGACGCACATTGAACAATTCAACCTGGCCAAACAAAAATTTAACGGGACGTTGGCCGAACTTTGTCATCAATACGAAAGTAAGTATTATTTATTAATTAAATTTGTACAATCGCATGTCAAGTTTCAAAAACCATTAGTTTTTTTCATGATTTGAAATATTCCCCTTTTTCATTTTTTTATAAAAAAAACTGAATGAAAATATATTACAAGTGGATAAAATATAAAAAGGATTTTCAATTGATATAAGAGCATAAGTCGTTTAAGGTTAAATAACAATGAGTGATAAATAGCTTGTAGTGTTTATATTTTTTTCTCCAAGGACAAGGACATTAAATTTTAAAAGTTTATTAGTAATTATGGAAACAAAAAGTTTAGAAAATGTTACTAATAGATATATTTATAATTGTCCCGAAACTGATTAATTTTTTGACATATAATGTTTTGACGAGTCATAACATATAATGATGATAGGTTAGAAACTTGTATTGATGAAATGGAAGAGACACTTTGAATATAAATCCAAAACGCATCGTGTTTTCAAATATTATTATGATTTTTAAGATTAATTTTAACTTTTTCTTTCTATTTTTTGTTAACATGTTTTACATTACCAAAAAATATAAGTATAAAACTATAAGCAACAAAAACATGAAATTGTTAATAGAAGAGATTTTGTTGTAAATAAAACAATTTTGATTGTTACAGAAGTATGGGAGGAAAAATTGAACCTTTATAAAATGATCGAAGATTTGAAAAAAGGAAATGTGTTACTGCAGCAAACATCCAAAAAATTAGAAAAAGAAAATATGAAACCGTAAGTGTATTTCAGAGTTAATTCTTTTATATTGCACGAATTAAATAATATTCAATATGTTTTTTCAGACTGCGCTCAAAATTTTCAACTACGAAGGAAATTGCGGAAATTGATGAAAAGAGTGATGCTGACACAAGTTCTAAGATACTTGATCCGGTAGATATCACGTTGGATGATAAATCAAACATTCCAGAAGTCATGTCACTTGAATTTAATTCAGATTCCGAACCAACTCCGAGCAAACGGGCTATTAGATCTAAGGAAAAATTGGTAAGCCTTGGAAAACGTATTAAATTTTCGCAATTGACGAAATTCATTAATTTAAATTTAAAAAATTGAACAATAAATATTTGATTAATCTTTAGAATGAATCTAAAACTTTTAATAATCTTGTAAAAAATGAAGATTTCTTAGATCTTTCGTTGGATGATTTGTTTGAGTAAAAAATGAAAAATAATAATCAAAATTGTATTATTAAAAGCAGAATGAATGTTTGTTAAATTTGTTATTCAATGAGGTTTTCGATGAAGAGAATTTTTTCAATGAGATTCTTTTTAATCAAAAATTAAAATTCATTTCAAGATTACGAGTCCTGTGATAACAAAGTTTCGACGTCGTCGGAAAAAGCTATGTTTGGAAAATAAATCCGGCATTGATTCAGACGCAAACGAATCAACGGAACCGAACCATAATATGGAAATTCCCGACGATGATTTTGAAGATGCGATGTGTAAGGTTTCTACTAATCTAGAACCGAATGAAAAGCCCACCAAAAGGCTACCGGAGCCAAATGAATCGATGTGCGAAGACATATTTGCCACAACCGATGATGAGATTGACATCATAGCTAAACCTAAGATCTGTCAAAAACTGACTCTCAACAAATCTAATATTGGTGATGTTGAGATTTCACAAGGGCGTAAATTAGTCCAGAGCAAACTTATCCTTCATAAAGTCAAACAGAAACCCGAGTCACTCTTCACGTTGGAGGATGAGGATTTTAGTACCAACTGGAATTCACAAAATAATCGAGCTGCGACTGTAAAAAAGACTGAAAATCCTCCAGAAACTGCAGCAATTCTGGGAACTCCTATGCGTACATTCAAACCTAAGCCCTCGCTTTCGTTGAAAAAATCAAAACGGAATCTTTTTGAATCTATGATCTCTAATACAGACGATGACAAGGAACAAAAAGAATCAAAAGTTCCGAATGATGAAACGACGAACAAAATTGATGCATCGTTAATGAAAGATTTATTTTTTGTGGTGCCAAATTCCATGCCTGGTCCTTCAAATCAGAGCGTCAAACGAAAGTTGTCAGATAAACATGTACCTGAGGAGAGTAGTTCTATAAATGACGAGACGTTCTTCTCTCCTGGGGAACAAAATCGGCTGAAGCAAACTAAACTTGACAATGAAAGCTGCAATAATGAAGAGTTTTTTACCTCTCCAGAATGTGAATCGTTAGTATTTCATTTTTTATTTAATAAACATTTAAAACTTATTAATTGAATCAACGGTTTTGTTGTCTTTTTAGGATGCTGGGAACAGAAAAAGCTGTTACAGTGATTAAAGAATTGCCTTATGTTGAAAAAGCAGTCAGAGGTAAAGCAGCCAGAGCTCAGCTAGAAGGATGGGATTGTTGGGAATGTGAAAAAGTAAATTTTAGGATTTATTAGGATAGAATGAAATATTTGCAGTGCAATATATTTTTGGTTTTAATTTGAGTTTTGGTTTCAGTTTTATAAAGGTATGGGTTATAGTGAAGAGGAAATGAAAAAGTTCAGAAAAACGTGTTCACGCCATAGGTCAAAGTTCAATCAAAGAGTTTATACTCCAGAAGGTAATTTGTACTTATTCAAACAAAACTTATTAAAAAGTTATAACAATTGAGAATATTAATTAATTAAAATGAATTATTCGTAGGTTTCTGGGATCCCGTATTTCAAAACAAATATACTCAAAATGAAGGCTGAGATATTCTTCATAAAGTTACAATGCAATGCAAGTTGTAAATTATGTAAAAATGCCATTCGTAATTAAATCTGTATAAAATACTGTTAATATTCGCGGATTTTTTTTACTATATTTCACATTTGAATAAATATTTTATACATACAAGAATTTGAATACATTTTATTCATTGGCCTTCTGTAGAGTGATTAGAAAAAATAAGTAAAAGGTTGAAAAAACGAGATTTTAGAAATTTATTGACCATAGACTGATTTATTCTTTTACAACATATATAATATACTCTCCAATAACATAGCATATATTTATATATTATCATTTGTCAATATAGATACGATTTTTTTGATCTTACACAAAAATAGAATCTATTTTTTAAACATAAAGCATGTTGCAAATGAAGTTTTTTCAGCCATCAACCTATCTTTTTGAGTAAGCTAAGTTTCATTCTCTTCAGGTTTGGATTTTTTTTTTTTTTTTTTTTTCAAAACCGAACAGAAAAATTCGTTGTTTCAAACGTAAATAATAATCATGTAGCAATCAGAGTGATCCTTACATCTTTTTTTATGAATCTCATCACATGTACTATATAATACGTATCTGCTACAACTATCTCCAATAGAACAATCTGTATGATGTATATATGTATATATAATGTATAATATACATATATTGTACATTGATACGTAATATAATACGAATATTATATTTATATATTATACAGATTGTTATATTGGGGAGGACATAAAAGCACCAGTTTCATAGAAAACGAAGATATAAGGTATCCAAAAAAAAGATAGACAGTAAAAAACATTGATAAATGAGTACAAATAAAACACACGGATGTACAATCAAGTATTGGGAAAACGTTGCACCATACAGATAGGAGATCCCTGTTGCGTTCATTAATATGAAATAATGTGAAATTTATATGAACATCCATTTTAACTTTTCTGTCTCGCTTGATGAAAAATCGCTTGAAATATTTTTTTCTGCTAACTTTAATCTTGGTATCGTACGTTCATATTAATTGATATATTAAAAAAATTGAGATGATATGATGAACAAATTGGAAGTATGTATTGTGTTAACAAAGCAATATCAACTCATACAATTATTATACAATTTTGAAATTTCAATAATTTCCTTTCATCAACAAACATTTCAAATTCAGCATCCAAGATTCCATGTAAGTTTTATTCAATTGAAAAAAGTTTATTCAATGTTTATTCATTGTTCAAAATTGAATCAACAAAATAAATTACAACATTCTAATTGCTAATACTATTTCACCTTTTATTAAAGTCTTCTTTGTTGTGTTCTTCATGACTTACGAGAATAATTTTCCAAAATAAGATTCGTTCTGTTTTATTGTCTGTAGGATATCATAGTCAGATTTAATATCAAAAGCTAACTTTTACTAACTTGATAAAATTTTAGTAAAACATTCAGTGTTGAAATCAACGTTTCAAACATTTTCTAAATTGTCTTCCCATGGAATCTTAAATGCGAAATTCGAATTTGCAGGAAAAACTATTTTGTTTGTTCTTCTATGAATCTATCCTCTCGTATGATTCAAAACATTCTCAATCGGAACATCTCAAGGCCGAGTGCATTCAAACTGTAGTGTGATTGGGACCTTTTTCCAAGTTAGAACTGTACACTCTCATGCACAAATAATTACACACCATAGTATATTACACACCACAGTATACTTTCGTATAATTAATTTAATTACATTCATTAATTTTTATTCTGATCGTTCCTTTGCTCTCTTCGTACAAAATCTACCCCTTACATTAATTGTCCCTTTCAAAAAATTGACTCAGATAAATTTTAAGCGGTATAGAAAATATATGCGTGTTTATCATTGAAAGTCAAATCAATTAGATTTTGCACGAAGAACAACATTGGCTTTACTCTTAGCAAGATAAAATAGCTTTTAGTTTTTACCTTTTCTCATTTTGAGTTTAAGATTAATTTCATTAATATGCGTAGTACGATATATTTATATTTGCTCTTGTATATATTTCTTGACTAGCGCAAAATTGTAACAGTCCTCGAAATGTCTTGCGAAATTCATGTCTTTTGTGTTAGTGTAATTTTGTATTTTCATATATTGTGTAACAGTAATTACTGTTTTGCAATAAGGTTTCTCGTCTTCATTTGTCTCAGATTCACCACCACTTCACTACAATAATTTCTGAACTACGATTACAATTTTTTAAGGCTGTAATCAGAGTTTTGCAACAGGTTCAACAAGTCAAATGTATAAAGAATCACTAAAATTTGCATCTAACTTTTGTACAAATAATATATGGTATAGTAAAATTGCTTTAAAAAAAATAATAAATTTAAAAAGTCATCAGTGATAATACAGAATTAATATTGAGCCATGTCTGGAAATCCTAGTTTTCAGAACAGAAACAAACTGTTCTAGGGTGGTTTTTAGATTTTTTTTCCCCGGCATATATTTTCAAGACGTCTTAGAACCGCAAACAGTCTCTTTACCAATTTGTTACTTTTATAAAAGCTAAAAAGTTGTGATTAGGAATGCGGTCCAAATTTCATTTAAAACAGATTGAAAGAAAAGCAGCGAAAATCAAATAGTTCTCTTCTTCTGTTGAAAATATATGTTTTCATCTATTCAGTCAAAAAATATCTAGTACTCTTAGGACGGAAAGTTGGTAACGCAGCTTTCATTTATGATTCGAAATGATATTTCATCTACAAATAACAGTAAAAGTAAAGTTGACAGGAATTAAAACTTTTAATTTAAATTTTAAACATGAAATTTCGAACGCTTTCTTGTTTTGTGAAAATTATAATTATTCAAAAAAGAACCACGACTTTCTTTATCATAAGGAAATTTGCCAACATTCATATTAATTTCTTAATAATGACATCCTTATTTAAAATTATTGAAACATTTCAATAACTGGTCAACATTTACTTTTTTTTTCTTTTTTTGATATTATGAAAATCTTATCTTTCATAAAATTTTTCACCGACACAAAATCAAAAACAGTTTTAACGTTTGTCTCATGCTTCAACTGTTGAACAGGCCGTTGATTTTACTCCTCGTTTTTGATAAAATTTTTCTCATATAATAGAAACAACTTTTACAATAAGTAACTATCGATCCAACAACAAAACTGAGTTCAACCTTACACAATTTCGACTCAAAACTTAAGTCTGATAAATAAAGTCACACACTAATACGAGCCATCTGGTGTGACCCGATATGATATTATTCAAGTAACACACGAATAATCTTGAATAATCGTTTGGCCGTAGATTTGAGTTTTTAATTTTCAACTGTCAAGGGTGGAGGAAATTGGGTTCAATTAGATTTTGAGGTGGGAGGTTGAGTATCGAAGGAGACCAACTTGGAGGACGACGAGGCATCATTGGTCGAAGGAGTGGGTGATTTTTCAGCCGGAGGAATTGGCAGAGCTTTTAGAATTGCGTGGACCTCCTCTGCCACAGCCATTAATACGAACTCGAATTGTCGTTTGTTCGCCACCATTCCCTGTCGCTGGTCACGGATGTGCTCCAGTGTAGCTGCTATGTCGATTTCCTTCGCTCCCTTCATCATGCGATTCAGGACCATGTCTATCAGACAATAAGTGCCAGTACGTCCTGCTCCATCACTACAATTAAAAAAATTTACAAAACATATTTTTAAATTACATTTTAAGTGAAACTTGCTTTAAATCAATATTAAAAAAATAGTTTCATAGTTAAATTTCGTAATTAAATACCTGCAATGAACAACGATCGGGCAAGACCTCCCTCTATAAGACTTGTTGACTTTTCTACAAAATAAAAGAATTAAGTTTAAGACATCGAGATCCAAAAATTATTTTACTACATTTTTATCATTTGTTGTGAATTAGATAAATAAAATTTACCTTCGGAATTCGAGCAAAGCTTTAGTAGACTGGGGGATGCTATTCTCAGGCCAAGAAAGGAAATGGAACTGCGTGACAGTTCTGGTCTCGCCAGTGCGCAAATTTTTTAGATAAAATGAGCGTACTAGGTAATCATCGCACCAGATGTGTTCTGAGACCAGATGAACTTCATAGATGTGGTACAATTCTGAGCCTTCCTCTGGCCAGTATCGATGACACATTGCCTTTCCTTCCTCAGTAAGTCGAGTCAGCATTAGGATCACTACGCTCCCCTGCTCCCAAACAAGTTGCCAAAAATGCGCAGCAGTTTGAGGTAATGGGCCTTGAGTTGCAATGTATGCTGGGTTCCGGGGATCATGATCAGTCTGCAAATCAAATTTATTATTGTCACTCGTTCAAATGAAACTTATCGTCTAATTTAAATAAGAAAAGTGTGTATTTTATGAATCAAAATGATATGTTTGGTCTCATCATATTTCACAAGATCATATGTTTTAGAGCGTGTATTTTTTTTTATTATGTGACATCTAGTCTAGTTTCTGGAACATGTTTTGTAACTTGAAACGTCATATCAAAAGCACAAACATTCTCTGGCAAAGCACAAGCATTTGATATCTTAAAAGACTTTTAATCTCTGAACTAATTTGAAAAGCAGTCAAAAACTGTTTCGTGTTATGGTTTTCATTTTGTACTGAGATCCTGTTTAATTTCTGATGTTCTCTACTTCAGGGTGACATGAATTACAAGTTTGTAATTGTGTAGCAAATGGTCTTTCCGAGTCTGCATGCCGCTTAAGCCATGACTTACCGATTTCTATTTTGGCAGGGCGGCATCCAGAATTTAAGTGCGATTTGTTTTAGTCATGTTTTCATTTTTTTCTCCAAGATAGATCTTTTAAAGAAAACAATCAAAACTTTTTGCATTGAAATTGCAGTTTTTAATATAACTGCTTTAATAAGTACAATTGGATGATTGATAATGAATAATTGATCATTTTCAATTCATATATTTTTATTTAAGCAAATCAATCCTAAATACTTACGATGGTAGAAGCATTGATGTAGTTGGAATTGCTGACACTTGTCAAGTCATTTAGAACCACTCTTGAATGATCGTACGGTAAAGCAGCTCCAGGTCTGTTATACTGGTTATTTTCAGGTTTCTCTGCAATTGTAGTGGAGCATGGTTCTGCTTCATATACACAAACCGCTGCCCACTCCTCGTCCAATTTATCTTGGTTCTTCAAGTGATCTTCCATATAGGACTGAAAAAGTACACATTTGAGAATGATTTATTTTTAAAATCGAAATTGAAAGTTTATTATCAAAATTAAACAATTATAAATTGATTTAATTTGTTTACCAAAACCATATGTCCAGTTGATATGTCCAGATTGGTTGGGGCTGGTTCCTCGCCCCAAGAAGAAGTGCTCGAGCGATTCGACCCAGAATTGTTAGAATCGTAAACTCGATTGATCAACCGAAACGCCCGCGGCGATTCGGATTTTTCGGCTGGTTGTTTGACTTGCATCCGTGCTCGGCATAATTCCTGATAATCTTTTGATGCTTCCGGGTCACTGGCCACTCCGTTGAGTTTGGCACGAGATTTCACATGGCTTCGGATCAACAGCAACACTACTACGGCTGCCAAAAATGCAGATGTAATACCTATTGCCATTATTGTTCCGAACCAATATGAATTTGAATTGCTGATCGTTAATGACGACCAAATAGGCGGTAATTTCACCTAAAATAATTAATAGAATCGAATGAAAACATTTTTATTTTATCTAAAATTGTTTAATTTTTGCAGTAAATAATACTATTATTGTAACTATTATAATTAAATCTTATATAGTGCTCTAAAAAAAGTTAATATTGAAGATCGATTAATAGAGTCACTTATGCAGAAAAATCGAACAAAAATAAATAATGACGCAACAAATTTGATGTGTTTATTATAAGATGCTATATCAAAGCTTTTTTGATGCAATTTTATAGAAAAATGTGTGTTACCTTGTCACCTATCCCAACGGCTATAGAATGAAAACCGAAAGTCTTTTCCAGTTCACTTCTTATCGTATCTAAAAAAATTAATCATTTTTTTTATTAAAATCTGTAACGACATTTATTGAAAAATGTCCATTGGAGGGTAAATAATATAATTTACTTATTTCATGTGCAACATTTTCCGCGCTATAATTTTTATTATTTGGCATCACTTCGAAAGTTACTTCCGCTCTGCCAACTCGTATATCTTTCAAAACATCCCCTTCCAGCCCCAGTTTGTTACTGATCTGGAAGAATAATTTTAATATTTAAATTCAGTTAAAATCTTAATATTCAAATTTTTAACAAATGTATTTGTTACCTCTTTGACAAAATGTTTTCCATCGTCCCACGTTTTAAATCTCAAATCAGTTTCTATATAAACGTGATTCAGATCAACATTATCGTACGACTGTTCTGCATTTTCAATGTCTGTATTTTCACTGTTTGTATTTTCAATGTCCGAAGATTCTTTCTTTGCCATTTTAGAGTAAACCACATCCTGAAATACACCCAAAATTTATATACAAATTAAACTAACATTTCTTAAACAATCTTCTTTTTTTCTAGGCCTACATTTGCCAGTTGCAGATCATGATCACTCTTCAAGTTTACGTCGCCTAAAAATGAGGAAAAACATTTTATTTGCAACATCGAATTTGTGTTTGAATTTAAATTGAAATGTCAACTCCAAAATGTTTTTCTTGAAGTACCTGCGGGTAAATCAGAAGCAACGCCATAATTGAAGTTTGAAAAGGGCGGGCCAGGTTTCTTAACATCCAGCCGTTCACGCCTTTTAAATCCAGCCAATTCGCGTCTAAGCATCTCTTTAAAATCTTCACTCAACTCTTTATCTTCTTTGGAAAAATCTTCATCTATCAACGAAAAATAATAATAAAAACAGTTCAATTAAAAAAAATGAATAAAAAAAACACAATTTAAAAACAAATCTGATCTTCACCTTCATCATTTTCATCGTATTCAATTTCTTCTTCCTCGTCATCATTATCATCATCCGACTGTACGACTCCTCCCTCGGTGTACAATTCCTTCCAATGGGGCATCGCATCCTTCAAGGATTTAACAAGAAAATCGATATTTTTCCCTCCACTCTCCTCATCCGTTTTATTAACTTTTTCTCTTTCGGAGTCTGTCGAATCTTCCGTTTCACTGAAATCGTATCTCGGGTATTTGTATTTCCGGGAAAATGTTTTCTCATAGTCTTCAGTCTCCTCCTCCTCGCTGCTTTCTTCGGGATCTGACTTTTGTTGGCTCAATACTGTTTCTAGAATTTCATCGGGCCAATACTCCATATCGTCTTCCGTGTCGTCGTAATCAAATTTATTCTAAAAGTATCAATATAAACGCTTCAATAAAATGTTTAATAATGTCAAATTTAGTATAAATAAAAAAAAACTAAAACTGTTGTATCAAATTAAATAAAGAGTTCTGAAAACAAATTGAATTCACAACAATTTAATTTTAAAAAAATATCTTGGTTACGATTCCATTAAAACGAAATAAATTGAATGAGTAAAGGAAAGAAATCAATCATAAAGTTCAATTAACAAAAATTTCATATAGTAAAATTTGCAAATAAACAAAAAAAAGTTGTTCACCTTGTCACTAGATGCACTTGTAATGATTTGTTCCAAAGTATCTGAATAATCCGGAGGTATCAGGTCGTCGGTCTGATCGTCCAGAGGGTAAACCGATTCAACAGGAGTGCTGTACAATTTTTGTTCAGCATTGTCTTTTGGATACAAATGTGCTAGTCCGTCATATGAATCGGTTTCTGGGTAATCTCGAAAATTGACTGGATAATTGCGCTTTCTCCTGCCGTCGCGACGGAGGTCGGAATCTGTCTCATATCCAGGCGGATAATAAACTTCGTCCGCATATTCCCCGTGCGGATTCACTTTGCTTGGAGTGAACTTTACAATTGCAAGAGGTTCCGACTCTTGGGTTTCCTTTAAAACGGATAAAATCAATAGAACGTTAGAATAAATTTTTTCGCGAGCATATTTTACATGAAATAGAAAAATTTTGTAAGCAAAATTTGCCAATCTATTTACCAAGTCGTACGGTTTTTCCTCATTTGAATTTATGAAATCATCGTCGTTGTCTTCTTCCTCTTTGTTTGTCAGTAAGACTTGATGATTTTCTAATTTTGAACAGTCGTCAACGTTATCTTGGGTTCTGAAAGAACAACATTTTAAAAGAAGTGTTTAAAAGTTAGTATTAGATATCAAAAATTAAATTGAATGTACGAATAACATTAATTTTACAAACCTGTATCGAATGTTTTGTAAAACAATTTGTAAAACACATTGTGTATAAGGATGGGCCCATTTGTAACCGCTGAATTCCAGCACATCTAAATACTTCTGTAACAACTCCTGTTCTTCGGTACTTAGGTCGTATCTGATTAAAAAATATTGATTCAAGTTTATAATTATCATTGTTAATTAAAAATTGATAGATAGAATTCAAATATTTTCGTACTCATAAGCGTCTTCTTTATCGAAATTGTCATAGACCGGCAAACAACTGCCAAAGGCTTTGTCTGTAATGAAAAAGTAAGTCTTAGTTAAAAGTTGATTAACTAAAACAAAAAGTGAATCAAACATTCAAAATTACTTACCATTGAAACAAAATTCATATTTTTTCTCGCAAACATCAGAGCTGTATAGACAACCTAAAATAAAACGGCATCATTTGATAAATCTGCAAAAAACATTCTCAAACAGCTTTTTAAAATTTTTCTCATTTAACATTTGTAAATTTGAATTCATCTGAAGTTTTAAATGACGATTATTTTTTTCCTCCATCAAAATGTTATCCACCTCAACTTTTCTGAAAGGGTGACTGTTTGAAACTTGAACGAAGGGCAATACATTCCGACATTCATTATAATATAAAATTACTCTTATCTTATTCAAAAAGAAAGTTAGCATGAAAGCATTACTCTTTGATAATAATTAGTTTTGATCGAATTTGCATGTCACGTGTCCTTTCCTGTTTGATTTGTAATCTTTATCAAACTTCTTCGAAAGTCATTTAAGTTTAAAGATGTATTCTAATTCCAGTAGTCACTTTAAAATATATCCGACAATGAAATTCTATTATTTCAGTCTTGTTTCACAGAATGTACTTTTCCTACACTTTTTTTATTGACGGATTTCCTTTCAAATTGATTCCTACATTGTTATTTTAAGTGAAGCAAAATAAAATGAAACTTGACTTTATCTGAGCAAGAGCTTGTGACCTTTCGTGCTTCCTATCGGCAAGCACTTATCACGCATGCCGCTAAAAGACTATTTCCTGATTTATAAATTCATTCACAAATTACATTTAGATTTTATGGATTGCGTTTATGAGGTTGCTATATATTTTCTACAAATGCTAAGCAATCTGTTGCAAAGTTCTGGAGTTTGTTTGTGCATACCAATTTCATCTGACCCGATTGATTGCCATCGTTTATATTTAATGTACGATGGGAAAAGTTGATTCATTCTAATATTTTATATTACAATATTCGTTATTCTCATATATCACAAAATTATATTCTAATTTAATAATGTTCAAATATATCTACAGATTTTTCTTTCTGTTTCAAATTTATAACTAAATTTTGATAAGTAAGTTTTGTTCTTGAGTTATACAATTAATTAATAATTGATCAATCAAAAGTTGAAAGCAACTAAAGTTGTTCAATCAAACTTGGAAAAAAAAATTAACAAATAATTTGATTGAAAAATAAAATCAATACTGGAGCCTGAATAATTAAAGGAAATTAAAAAAATTGTACATCACTTTATAAAAGTCAATTCGAATTCGTTGGAGCTGGCATTTTAATTAGAAGTTAATTTTCGTTTTCTCCTTTTGTTCTTCGTTTGATCTTGTGTATTCTAATTTTATTGAAATCGAGATTAGTTGTACATTAACAATGTCGATGAAAACAATAAAATGTCAAACTTTTGTGAAGTATTTGTTGAAGAAAATTTTTGTTATAATCAAGAATTAGTTAAAGTTGAATTTGTTTTGTTCATTCTCAGTTACAAAATAAACGTCAAAAATATAATTATGAGAAAGAAATTAAACTTTCAGTTCAATTGCACTATTCAAAATAACTTTACGAAAAATCTTATTTATCTTTCACATTAGATGAATAAAATCTTTGACACTAATCATTTATTATCGTAGACGTAAGTTTATGTCATACAATCAGTCAAACGTAATTGGATTTCTGCATCGATAATCAAACTTTGATTGATGGTTTCTCATTTTATTATATTATTCTTACTAGAAAATTATTAATTCTCATAACATTTTTATATACAAAACTTTTATTTGGACTTTTCAGATTTAATATGCGGTTTGATATAAAGTTTTGTCGGAAATTTATTCTTAGAGCATAACAGAATAACAATTGTTGCTCAATTCAAATTAATAATCATTGTAACATTAAAAGTTGTAACAGAAAAAACTTTGTAAAAGTCTTGTGAGGCAAAAACGCGATTGTTTGACAAATACCATTATATTACTTTCTGATTCTATTTTCTATCCAGTGAACAAGAATTGCATCACAAGTCACGTTAGATGTTGGTAATCATTCAAGTTACAGCTTTTCGATTACAGATTTGCTTCTAGTGAGAATAAATGACATCCCCATCAAGCCCTTTTTATTTTCTTCTAATTAACTTGTAACGTCTGTAATTCCTATAAATGTTATAAAGCCATGGTTAATCAAAAAACATTAATTTATTAGTCCTCTTGACGTAACAAACACTTATTTTCGACCTTTTTAAACTTTGCTGTAATGTCATGAATTGTGAACTTTTGCTTTCATTGTATTCTTAACTTCATTTACATTATTTTGATCTTTTTTCATTCCATTCATGAAATGATTTGACCGTTGTTTCTTCTTCAACTTTAAAACTCCTTTCGAGATTGCTTTGTTTGCATAAATTACATTATTTTAATTATTGCTCGCTCGATTAAAAGGTTGTTGAAAAAATCTCAAAACTCATTAATCAGTTTTTCATAAGCGGTAATAGCTTTCAGTAAAAATAACTTCTGAAAAAAAAGAAACCGTAAAAACATGTAGAAAAACGGTAACTGATTTGGGAGGGTTTGCGAAGGCGGTTCTGTGTGGGTCAAATGGTTCGATAATGCTGGTAAAGCGTGGGCTCGCGTATACAAAAAGAAAATATACAAACTATAAACTACCTATACATACTGGATTAATAAATTTAACAAAATTATTTAGAAAAAAATTTAACGAATTTTTTTCAAAAAAGTCTACTCTATCTTGATTCTTGTTAAAATGATCACAATTTCAAATGTAAAATGATTATTTTAAATTTCAATTTGTTAATGTTTATTATTTTTATTGATTAAAATAAAAAAAATTTTGTTTTCATATTTTTTATTTTTCCAATTTAAAATTTAGATGGCACTGTATTGCCAAATGATGACTAATTGTTGTATTGTCTCACCAATATTGCCGTCGCCTAGGATAGTTCGATGAAAGATGCAGAGCAGTAAAAGCTCCAATCCCCCATGCCACCACCGTTTACGACCCATGGATACGCCTGAAATTGCAAATTCATTCATCATTAAACATTATCCACCTTACTTGAAAGCCAAAATCAATGTGCTACGCTATTATATATTGCTTTATTATTCAAACGATCAAAGTTCATTTACCAAATCTATCTAATTATGATTAATTACATATTAATTTAAGAGAATTGAGATAATTTCAAATTATCATTAATCAATATGTAAATCAAAAAACATTTTCCCAATAATTATAATTTTGAAATGGAATTTCGTTAATATATCAAATTTATTCTAATCAATTCTCTCTTTCAATTTGTGAAGTACACATCAAGGTTTTAAAAAATACTTGTACTTCGATTTAAAAAAATGTTTATCAGTTTGTTTTGTTTATAAAAAAAGTAAAATAATGATGATTGTTGAAAAAGGAAGATTGAAAATGAAAAGAGGGTTCGATTTAGAAGTCAACTATAATAAAATCAATATGCTCTACGTCATTTAGAATGAAACTTTGTTGTTGGGAGGATGGGGTTGCTGGACAGCACGTGGTTCAGTTATATAAATCTTCATTTGTCGTCGATGAGAATTATCTGGAGAGAAAAAAACTGATCTATTTGTTTGATTGTTTGTTTCTGCCGACTTTCCATTCGACTCAGAGCGGTTTTTACTTTATACGTAATCGTAATTTTATTTCAGACTAAAGTTTCCAGCAATATTTTTCAGTAGTCAAACTAAAATTCGGTCAGACCTATAAATTGAATTTTTTTTTTTTCATTTTATATATTTTTTTTTCAATCAAACAAACTTTTTTATACTTACGATATATTTTCAAGATGTTTAATTAAAAAGTATATATTTTAATAGCCAATGAGAGATAAAATACAACATTTAAATAATATTGGAACTTTATTTTGTAATCTTTTCATTAAATTAAACGGTACATTTATATTTAATAAGGCTTTTCTTGAATTACATTTAAAAAAAATTGTTTGCAAAATTATAATACACAAATCGAGAAATCCGTTCGAGATTGAGCGCGCGGGATTTCGCATCAGCCGAATTGGCGCAACAAAAAATAACCGGACGTGGGCGTGCCGGCCTTGAAATCCGCTTTGATCCTGTGTTAATTGTCTAATAACATAAATTACTATTAAATATTCACAATTTGACCCCAGACAAGCACAATTCAAAATGTTTAAACGATCCCACAGGTTTCACGCGCATCAGGTTGCTCAATGGGTTTTAACAAAAAACGAGTCAGATAAAAAAGTCCCTTTTTTCAATTATTTCTCATCCAACTAATAATTCGTTCAAGAATCAGTTTAATAAATAATATATTCAATCTAATCAATCAAACAGAAAAAAAGTGAAACAATTTGTTTACAATTTGAAATGAAATAAATTGAAATAAATTGAAAACTTTTGGGAGGTAAAAATTTCCATTCTAAGATGATATCAAGGGATTGTCTAGAAAACAATCAAATGTAAGAGAAAAATATCGAAAAACAATTTTAAACAATGTACACATCAGGACGAGAGAATCTTTTCACAAGATAAAATTTGTCATAACAAAAGTGGTTTGATGAAAATTGTTACACAATTTTGAGTCAATAAAAAGGAGCGAGACTGGTGACGTTGCATAGAAAATTTATCTCGCATGACGACAGGCCGGGACGTCCCGTATGTTTAAGTGTCAAGACAATATGGAAAAGGCGGAAGCGCCAATCAATGTACCTGCGAGTGTTGGATTTGATTAGCGCATCGTTTTCGACACGCTTGGATGCACAGCGAGTAATTGCAACTAACGTAAAAGCGATTCTTTTTTTTTACGAAATGCTCTTTTACAACATCGCACTGCACGACACTCTCGAGAGCGGATTTAGCGAAGCGCTGGCGCTGACACTCGCTACTGAACTCGGGCAGCGAACGGGGCGTGCGTTGGATTTCGATTCGATCGATTACCGTCAGACGTATATACGTATATATTTTTTTCATGCGACTGTGTAAACCGGAGAATTAACTATAATACAATTGTGGTGTTTATCATTCATTGATTGCGATAACTTTGTATATAACAAATCATCGCGTACTTTCTGATCCCGCAGAAATGTCAAATTAATAGCTCTGATTGTTTTGCGGCTCGAAGCAACTGCGCGACATTGAAGAACGGAAACCGCGTTTAGAATCTGATTTGTTACATTCAGAAGTAAATTTATTACACGTGAAAAAAAGAATATAAGATTGTACAAAATTCTAAACACGTAAACAGGACATTTAAAACTTTCAAATATATGATTTCAATTTATTTCTGGGAGAGTCCATTCATGATATATTATATATTTTATCAAACTCGAAGTACAATTTATGAAAAAGTTCTGGCTGGGTTCAGACATTTTTATGCAAAATTAATGTTTCCTGCCAATAAAAGTTACATGAATGTAAAAGAGTGCTAAGACCAACCGCAAAGACCAATACGAAAATAAAAAATACCACAAAAAGTAAATAACCATCAGAAATATCGGTAGTCTTGAATAATTTTGTATAACTAACTTAAGTAGGTAACTTGTATATATTTAGTTTGATTAAATCAGCCTAAGTTAGGGATTTGTGAAACTACGTTACAACCAGTCTGGCTGTACGTTGACGTTACTGCTGACATTTAGCAGAACCCCGCACCAGGGATGTGTGAAATATGCTTATAAGTTATTGCATTTATTGTAAATGAAAGTTCATGATACTGTGGTTTCCATGAAAAAACAAAGATTTTTTTAATTAAAATATACAAATGATATGAATTTTTAACTAGAAATAATTTTGATACATTTATTAATTTATTTAACGAAAAATTTCCTTGAAGTAATGAGTTTCTTAATCAGTCATTGATGTAATAAAACTGTCGTTCGATTTTGCATGATTTTATTTGAAAATAAAAATGTGTTTTCAAAAATATCAATTGATTAATTTTCTTATTGAGATATGAATGTTGATGTAACGTGTAGGTTCTGTTGTATATTGTTACATCACTAAACTCACGCTTGCGCAGGTGACATTTAATATTGAAGTCGGATAATCATCTTTCATCTCGCACAGTTTCATTAATAACATCTGAAACGCGTTGTTTTGTCTAATCGATAAAATGTGCTCAAGATTCTTGCTCCTAGATCTTGATGTAAACTAGTCGCACTGGTATCGACCATACGCCGATACTTGTTGCTTCAATGCGAGCTTCAATGCCAATTCGAATGGTGTTTTCTAAGTTTTAAGAAATTATCGATCGTTCACACTTGTTGCTGCTTTTTGCATCTAAACTTTAGCAATTATAATAACAATATTTAATTGAACATGTAACCATTTAAATATGCTTAATTTAAAAAATATTCAAATTGAATAAAAATTATTTTTTTATTTCGTTATAATAACAAATAAATGTAAGACATTTTTTTAAATAAAAATTATTTTCAAGAAATGATGAATACAATATTTTTATCTCAATTTCAAAATCTTAATTTTTAAAGTTGCAAATGTTGAATTTGAAAAATTAAGCAGTTTTGTTGTTTTATTATTTTAAAGTGATGTTTTAAATTTTAATTTTTTCAAAATAGCAAATCAAATGACGCGAAACGAATTTGAATATTCCCGCGTTCATAACGCCATAGCCGATCCGAGTTTTCAGAACCCACAATCATTCGACTAGTTTAGTAAGAGACAGAGATAGCTAACGTGTTCTCAAACCGGAGTTTAATGACAGCAGTGAAACAGAGCAAGGAAATTCCATTAATATTCATTCTTACGAAAATTTTTTAAAGCAAATTATGAGTTTGTATTAAAAAATAGCTATTAAATACTTGTTGAGTACACAATAAAGGGATCAATTTTTCAAATATGACTACCCTGGAAGATAAGCAGATTTGGGAGGATGGAGAGGTATACAATTTTTCATTCACTAATTTCCAGGTTATGTTGTGAATGACAAGCATTTCTTATGTGGCCCAAAGAACAAAATATTCACATTGCTATTTCTGTTTTGAATAAAATATTGTACACATTTAAAATATAACAATTTTCTACAAGAAATAATTTATTTATTATTAAATGTTAACCAGAAAATGTAAAATTGTTGTTTACAAATTTTAAATTGCACTTTAACAATAAACATTGTCTTTGAAAATTTGATGATCCCAAAAAAATTTTTTTAAATAAAACTGATTCAATTAACTTGAGTATTATTTTTTAAAGGAAACTCTTGGAGATGAGGTTGCCCGTATGTCAAATGACGAGATCACGTCACGCACTCGTCTTTTGGACAACGAGATTAAAATAATGAAAAGTGAGGTGATGCGCATAAATCACGAATTGCAGGCTCAAAATGAGAAGATCAAGGAAAACACCGAAAAGATCAAGGTCAACAAGACCCTTCCTTACTTAGTATCAAATGTCATAGAACTGTTGGACATGGACCCTCAGGATATGGGCGAGGAAGATGGCGCCGTTGTTGACCTGGATGCTCAACGAAAAGGCAAATGCGCGGTTATCAAAACTTCTACGCGTCAGACCTACTTCCTCCCTGTTATTGGACTGGTTGATGCCGAGGCACTGAAACCAGGCGACCTGGTTGGTGTGAACAAAGACAGTTACTTGGTTTTAGAAACTCTTCCAGCCGAGTACGACGCCAGGGTGAAGGCCATGGAGGTCGACGAACGACCAACCGAACAATATTCCGACATCGGCGGTCTGGACAAACAAATACAGGAACTGATCGAAGCAGTTGTCTTACCAATGACTCACAAGGAAAAGTTTGTAAACCTGGGAATCCAACCACCAAAGGGAGTGTTGCTGTACGGTCCTCCTGGAACTGGCAAAACTCTGTTGGCCAGAGCTTGTGCCGCTCAGACAAAATCAACTTTCCTCAAACTTGCTGGGCCTCAGCTGGTACAGATGTTCATTGGAGATGGAGCCAAGCTTGTCAGAGATGCTTTTGCCCTGGCTAAGGAGAAGGTTCCTGCAATTATTTTCATCGACGAGTTGGATGCCATTGGTACAAAGCGATTTGACTCGGAGAAGGCCGGTGACAGAGAAGTTCAACGTACCATGCTTGAGCTTCTGAACCAACTTGATGGGTTCAGCTCAACCGCTGATATCAAGGTCATCGCTGCGACAAATCGAGTTGATATTTTGGATCCTGCTTTGCTGAGATCCGGTCGACTTGATAGAAAAATCGAGTTCCCTCATCCAAATGAAGAAGCTAGAGCGAGGATCATGCAGATCCATTCGCGTAAGATGAACATGTCGCCTGATGTCAATTTTGAGGAGCTGTCAAGATCAACGGACGATTTCAACGGCGCTCAATGCAAAGCTGTTTGTGTTGAAGCTGTAAGTTTGATTTTAGTTTTTTTCTTAATGTGGTAATTCAGATTGGAATTGATTTTTGATACGCTGACAATTGTTCTGATTTTCAGGGAATGATTGCTTTGAGAAGAAATGCAACTTCAGTTACTCACGAGGACTTGATGGAAGCTATCAACGAAGTGCAGGCCAAAAAGAAAGCGAACTTGAATTATTATGCCTAAATGTTAGTCTTTATTTATTACTGTTTTTAAGAGTTGTATATAATTATTACCACTAAAATAGAAGAGCATTTGAGTAAATTTTGGGAGTGTTTATTTCTGTTAACAAATATTTCATCGGTTTGAAAAATATTATTCATTCATAATTCACCCAATTTTGTACATTTTTTTGTTCTACTAATGAGTTAATTTTGCATACTAAAATTGTATAAACAAACTATAATTTACTCCTTTTTCTAATTCAACCCCCCAAAAAAAATATATCAAAAAAAAAGAAACACGCGAAACAAATGCAAAAATGATTTTTAACGGAAAGTATTCTTGAATACCCATCAGGATAATTTTCAATTTGTTTACTACAAACATTTAAATGCAATTTCCTTATGCAAGAGTTAATTTTTCAGACTTTGATCCATTTATCTTTCTATTTACAAATTTATTATTTTGAATCTTATTAAACAATTGTAATTTCTCGAATAATTTTGTTGTCTAATTCATTGTTTTTAATTTGACAATTTTCTAATTAAAATCTCTGTTTTGCCGGAACCTTTTCTATTCGATCCCAAACTTGAAATGAAACCAACAAAGTAAATTAAAAAAATATTATTTAATTCATAAATCAAATCTAAACTCTACTCTCCGATAAATTTCGTTACAATTGATAACTCAAACATTCGGCTGTCATAATCGCGGCTAAAAGCCCGAAGTCAATGCCATCGGCACTCGGCAGTAATCGAGAGTGCGAAGTGTCGCGCACGCCGCATCGAGCGCATCGTCCGTGTGTCAGTTGGGTAGGCTCGTGCGTGTCTCGCAGGTTTCAGACTTTCGTTGAAACCCCGGTCGCTGTTCGGTTGTGTGTTACAAGCGCAACGCCAAGTGGAAGTTCGTCCCTGGAAATCGAGGAACACGGCAACACCGAGCGGCGAGCCGAAAAACCTGAGATGCGGTGCGAAATCGTTAAAATGACGTGCTATCGATTGAGTGCCTGATTGGTTAAGCTCGAGTCTAACACAAGTATGGCCGCCCTGCCGTCACCCACGCAGGTATATCCGAATTTGCGACCCGATTTCCACCTGGCCAACGATCTTTCCAACTTGTTTGTCACCCAATTTGAACCCCGAACGGTTGGCCGTGCTCGCGAAAAAAAACTCGACGCTTTTCCGCCATAATCGCGTCCAAAGGGGAGCGACCGCGCTCGGCCCGGAGGTCCGCCTTTTTTGCTTTTTCCTACAATTTGTGACTCCAATTGTCCTCCAGTTGTGTCTTTTCATCGAAAAAAGTCAACCGTTCGATTGGGTTTTGCAAAAATCACGCCTCTTGAAATTATAACCTCAAAGTTTTGCAAATCAGTCGCGACCGTCCGATGACAGAATGACATTGTCAGTGTTTCTTTCTGTCAAACCTTGCGAGGGACGGGGTTGTTGTTGTTTTTTTCATGAGAGACGATTTTTAATTGTAGTACTATTATTGATTTTTGTACGATCGTTTCTGTGGGATTGTCGGGTCTGGAAAATGTAGGCTAATCGTTGTAATGTTTTTGACATAATTGTAGCACGTAGCTTGGTCTCCATTGGACCATAATATACGCATTGTTTATGATTCGAGGTCATTTACATTTCCCAACAATCATTCATTAGACGAATAATTTGACGTTTATGGTTTTCCAATCATTTTTTATTGTTTTCCTTTCTTTTTCTTTTCCTTCTTTTCTTATTCACAGTTTTAGAGAAAGTTTTGTTTTTAATTATTTTTAAATTGCTTTTGAATTACTTTGAGATACTTTTTTCGGCTAGTTGAAGAGCCGCTTTTTATCACAAACGAATTTGTCATTTTAAGGCAACATGTGTTAGCACGATAATAAGCACGAATTGACCTTGTTTTATTTTATCAATGACGAATTGTTCGCTTAGATCTAGGTTTATCAATCGTTTTGTCTTTATCTAAAGTTTTGATCTCGGTTTACAGTCAGATTGTAAGGAAAAGAATTTATAACATTTTGAAGAAAGATTATGTTTCACCGATTTTCCTTTTTAATTCAATTTTTTTTAATTTTTCCATTCCAATTAAAGTTTACTCCCAAGGCCTAATTTGTTTCTATTTTTTCTGTGCTTAAAAATAGTTTTCTTACTTTTTTTTTTAGTTAATTTTGATTGCTTGATCAAATATAAAAACAACCAAATCTGTTTTCTATTTGAAATTTCCAAAAAATATTGTGAAAGAATTAAATAGGAGTATCTTTTATTTTATTAAACGTGTTATATAATTTGATTATGAAAAATTAATTAATCGTTTCGTTTCAGGTGGCTGGAAGCCATGTCGCCATCTATGAAGCCTATTATAAGCAGGTAGAGTATCAGCTACCAATTTCTGTACAATATTATGGACATTATTTCTGGACATTAAGATTATTGATTCATTCTTCAGGTCGATCCAAAAGGAGTTGGAAGGATCGGAGCTTTGGAAGCGGCACAGTTTCTCAAGAAGTCGCAACTTAGCGATGTCATTCTCAGCAAAATCTGGGACATGGCAGACCCACAGTCTCGCGGTTCGCTTGACAAACCCGGACTGTTTGTGGCACTCAAGTTGTGTGCCTTGATGCAACAAGGACATGATTTGAGCATGGCAAATATTAACATGGACTTGAACCCTCCAAAAATGGTAATTTTAGATCCACCTAATCAATAGATGTTTCAATTCAAACAAGAACGTACAGATAAATGTTGGATCATTTTTTTATTTAATTTTATACAAATTTATATAATTTTACACAATTGTCATTAATTTTAGGGCGAATTACCAAAAATAGTGCAAAAGCCACCTCCAAAACCGGCAGTTCCCGCACAACCGTTAATCGCGTCGGTTACAAGCGGGGACTGGGCGATCAAGCCAACTGAGAGGTTGAAGTACGATCAACTTTTTGATAGCCTTCAACCAACGAACGGATACATCCCCGGAAACAAAGTGAAGGGTGTTCTAATGCGGAGCGAATTGCCGAGGGAAACTCTCGGAAAAATATGGGACCTGGCCGACATGGACAAAGATGGCATGCTCGATAGACACGAATTTGTTGTTGTACGTAACGATCTGAGAACGAAAAATTGTATTGATCCCTGCCTTGATCCACTTTTATTCTAGTCACGATGATAGGATACAATTTCTGGCAATGAATTACAAGACATTTTTTTTATCAAGAAATACCACTCCTCTGATTATGCAATTTTCGTAAATAATTTATGAGTTATGAAACTTATCAGATGCCAAGTAACGTTTATTTTTTTTTTCGTAGGCGATGCACCTAGTGTATAAGGCTTTAGAAAAGTACGCCATTCCCAGTGTTTTGCCGCCAGAATTGATGCCTCCCGGTAAGAGAAAAGATGTCGTTATCACACAACAACCTACGTCTGCAACGCCTATACCCGGACTTCAAAATATGGCTGCGGTTCCACCGCCAGCTATTCCTCCGCTTCCGAATGTTTTGATTGTAAGTACCAAAAAATTGATTATTTAACAACAAATTATCAAGATTTTTTTTTAAATTTCAAAACATTCAAATTAATGTCTATAAAATTTCTTACTATTCAGCAACCTCTCGTAGCCCCAGCGGCACCGATAGCGCCAATGGCGCCAGTTGTGCCCGTCGCACCAGTCGCACAAAAATGGGTCGTTTCTGCGGAAGATCAACTTGCCGCGGACGATTTATTTGTGCAAGCTGATATGGACATGGACGGATTTGTTTCCGGTGGTGAAATTAAAGACGTCTTCCTTCAAAGTGGCCTTCCACAGGCAGTTTTAGCAGATATTTGGTATTTGTTTTTGATTTCATCTTTTTTTGATTCAACTTTTTTTTTATTTCAAGTTTTTTGTATCAAGCTACGAACAAAAACTTTAGATGATTATTATCATTATTATTAAGTGTTATAATTGATCGACATTTCACAGGGGATTATGCGACATGAATCAGAGCGGTAAATTAACTAAAGAACAATTCGCTCTTGCCATGTGGCTTATCAAACAGAAACTTAAGGGTATTGATCCACCGCTCAATCTGACGCCAGAGATGATCCCTCCATCTATGAGAAAACCCACAGAGGGTGCTGTGGTAAGTATTACTATTATTTTTTGAATAATTCATATCAAAAAACAATGAATGAATGTCATTCAGTACATCTCATAACATTTGATTTGCCATCGTCAAGTGAAACAACTTTAACGTTTAGTAAAACGTTTACGACCTCTAAAAGCCTTCCAAAATACCAGTAAATAAACACTTAAAATTATAATGGCACCGATCATCATTACGTAGCGATTAAACTTGATCAGTACATCCTTTGTTACTTTTAATCGGATCGTCCCAGAAACTTTGTTTTCCTGCCAACAACTGAAAATAAGAATTTATCTTTTGTCACTTCTATCGTTATATTATCTTGCTTCGATAAAAAAATAAAAAAGATAAACTTGGGAACAAATGTTAAAAACGAATCGTTTGCCTGTAAATATTGCTATCTGAAAAGCGTAATTTTTTGAAAATAATGTGACCACGTTCATTAACATGTACTCTTTCCTCTTCTGACTCTGACAGTTCAAGGTTTTCCAGTCCAATTTTCCAAGTTACAGGTGTATCTGAACGCAAGCTGCCAAGGAAACATTCATAATGTTTAAAAATATTGTTAAACATTCCAAACTAATAAAAGAGAAATTAAATTATCACCCAGGGCATTTGAGTTCACATGGAGTATTGAATTCTTTATATAAAGTAGCTCGGACTGGCATTGGAACGGCTTCTGGTATACCTTGAATCATCGCGTATATCCCGGCGCTATTATTAGCACTTTCCAAAATCCGGCCAGATTTGTCTTGTATACTGAAAACAACATTTTTCGGACATTTGATCTAAAAAATGAATTTGTTTAATTATTATTTTTCTTTATCTTTAAATCTTTGCAATTTCCCTATCAGTTTTAATCACTCGGCATATCTCTTTTATCATTTCGCTGTCTCGACCTTCGACACCTGGCAAATGTTGCAATACCAATGGTGTGTATCTCGAACGACAGGGTAACTTATTTTGAAATTTCGGCAATACAACAGTTAAAGCATAGTCAATATCAAGAATTTCATTCTCTATTTGGTTTAATAGGGTGTTGTCGACCGCTCTATCATCTATTTCATCGACTCCTTCGTCGTAGTAGTAATCTGCATAGAATTTCAAATCAAATATCGTTCGAAGAACTTTATTTGAAACACTCTTTTTTACCTGTGTCAAAGATATTGTCGTAATTGACATTTTTCTGAAAAGTTGCACCTCTATTTTCCCTTGATCGAATTCTCGTTGATGTGATTGTGCAGTAACCATATCGGATTCTCTCTCCAACTTGGTTGCATTTTGAACAAGCAGACCAAGGTGTGAGGTCAGAGTAAATTTTTAGATTGTAATTAGGTATTAGAACGTCAGCTTGCAAAGTGTCGTTGGGATGCACGATACGTACTGGTTCCGATCCATTATCAACATGTAGGAAATGTAATGTTGACCTCAGAGTCTCATTATATTCACACCAATATTTTCCCGAATGTTCCATCTTTATTGATTATTTTCGCAATAATAATAATGCATTTGGATTTAAAAGTATTGATTAAACTAGAGTAGTAATTCACTTGAAGATTATGTAGATTTAAAATTCTGTTTGCTCCGACAACAGAATTCTCAAATGATTCAACAGGAATGTTTACGAAGGAGCTATTTTGAGTGCTGTTAAAAAGCCATTCAATGATTCTGTCCGATATTAGCACATCTGGCAAACAGATGTCACAGTTGAAACTAAAATTTCACATTAAAATTCCAGTACCTTGTAGGGTTGTCAATAATTATTTTTTTTAGCATTGTTTGGTTGTACTTCTTCACCTGATTGATGTTTCTTGAAGTCTCATCACAACGCTCGATTCAAATTTTATTGTATCATTCGAACAATCGCTCGTATGTTGAGCATGGATTGTTTTAAACAATAACCCTGATAAGAGTACTAAGAACATTTTTTTAACCCACTAAAAATAATAGGCTCACATTGTATGTTTGCAGTAATTTGGAACGTTCATTTGTTTTATTCAATTTTCATTGTTCTTGTTCAAATTAAAATGTTTTCAAAACTTGAAAGAAACTATTTCAATTATTTATTCTTGTTGTTAATTCTCTTTGATAATTCAGAGTAAATAAAATTATTCACGACAAAAAATAAAAATGTTCTGTTTCATTTACAGGAAAACAACAACGTTTCCGGATATTCGAACCCAGAATTAGATATGATAAGCAAAGACATTGCCGAATTGGCGCGGGAGAGGCGCGCTATGGAACAAGATATAGCGCAAAAGGAAGCTGATATCAAAATCAAGAACGGTGAAATTAAAAGCCTGCAAAGCGAGTTGGACACACTCGCCTCGACGCTCAAACAACTGGAGAATCAAAAAGGCGAGGCACAAAAGCGACTGAACGACTTGAAGGCGCAGGTTAGTCAATGCACCTGCGATTCGCTTGCGAACCATCATTGAGCTTGGAAATTGTGTATATAATCAATCGTACGGATTTAATATATTGTTCAATGACTACATATTAATATCGCATGTGGAAGTCGACTGAACTTTTGATGCACTTTGTGTTGCATAGTTTCAACTTGCGTTTGCTCGTTTAGCAACCTAACATTTTCTTATTAACAAATGCAAATGTTTGTTAATTAATTTTACATGAATGATAAATATTTATTAATTATAGAGTTAATTGTTAAACTAGCAAATGTATTTTTGAACGAATAAGAATGTCAAGCTTGTTAGCATAAGTTTTGGTATCACATGCATCTGGTATCGATTAACGATATCGTAAATAGCATTGAAAGAATTTTTTTTTCCTCCGTCCAATGTTAAGTTATTTTACGTTCAAGATAGTTTTAGAATGAGAATTTTGTTTTATGATTTGTTCAATTGTTTTGATTTATTTTTTATAAATTTTTCTTTTTGTTGTCTTTTATGTTGTTTGGCTTGTAGAAGGCTGATATAGATAAAGAGTTGAGCGATGTCGCGAAGGAGATACGTGAAGAGCAAGAAAAGGTATTGTTCATATTTTTACATTATAATCGTCATTGTTAATTTATTTTCTTATTACTGCTTTGCTCATGCGCATGCATTTTTATATTGTTGCTGACAAATGAATTATAGAATAGATGAACTTTAACGCTTTTGAATTCGAATACAAATTCATTAACTGTGATGTTTTAATTGGCACCAGTTTTATAGCTTCGATTCATTAATATTCATCATCATAACATTGCATTTTTGCATCAATCGACTGTAAACTTAGTTTTAGTTAAACAAATCATTCACGTTGTGCAAAGATTTTTAATAACAATAATTTTACTTAATACTTTTACATGTTTCATTAATTTTACAATTTCGTTACAACATTATTAACTTTAATTTTCATTTCAGCAAGTGTATTTTCATTACATTTTTTATCTTTTTGTTATAATAATGAAACTATTGTTGTACAAGAGTCTTAAAATTTATCTGATATAAATAAATATCTACTGACTTTTCTTTCCTTGTGATTATAATTGAAATTTTTAGAACGTGTATTGAAAATTTGAAAATGTTCAAGGTGGATAAATTGCGACAACAAGCCGAGGAACAGGAATCGGTATTGCACGCGCAAGAAGACGAGTTGAACTCAAAGCGTCAAGAGCTGGAAGGTTTGAAGCAAGAGGAACAGCAACTGGAACAGCAACAGTCAAAGAGTAGGGATCAACTGAATGAATTAACGAAGAACCTACAGGACACTCAGTTACAGATAAGCCAAGCCAAAGCAAAAATTACTCATTTGGAAGAGCAACAGAGACAGATGAGGGATGCTATTGCCCTTTATGATTCGGCACTAGCTGCTGGAGATGTCTCTATTGTGCCCGATACTAGTCTACACTTTAATCCAGAGATAGAAGAAATAGAGTAAGTTAATTTAAAATCACAGTTTCAATTTGACATTTCACACTACCAAAATAATTTTCAATTGTTTTTGTTTGTTTGTTTTTTTTTTTTTTTGATGATTGATTTAATAATTTTCAATTTCTTTTCAGTTATAATGACGATAAAAAGAGTTCAAAGGTGAATGGCGTGCAAGAAGAAACAACAGACGCATTTTCCAATGCGAGATCATCCTTCGATGGATTCGGAGATGAGGATCCTTTTGCATCGAGTCAGGTTAAAGATGCGTTTAGCGCAAGTAGTGCCGATCCGTTCGGTGGTTCGAACCAATCTCAGTCGACAACTGTAAGTTGATGCAATGGTTTTTATTTCATTCAGTCTTTGAATGAATGAAAGAGTATTTGTTTCGCGAAAACAAATTCCTCGATTCGAACTTTAATTAACAAGATTATTTTTTAAAGGGTTTTGCCAGTGATCCATTTGCATTTAGAGGTAGTGGCGATGCTAAACATGATCCATTTGATCCTTTCGGTGACAAACGCAACGATAACAATCAGTCTCTAACTGCAACCTTGGTAAAATCAAAATCAATTTTTGACCAAATCATTTTGTTATGCACACACGCTTTTTTCCAAATTTCTCGATGTCAAAGTTATGTGAAAGAAAAAAAAAGAAAATACTTTTCCATTCTTTTGGAATTGCAAGTCGTTATTTGTTTTTGGTAATTGTATTTTTTTTTAATTTCAACAGACAACGAAAGATCCGTTTGGCGATGATCCGTTTGCCAATTTGCACGCACCGACGCGTCCGGAAAGTCCAAGCCCGGCGTTGCCGCCTAAGAAGCCAAAGCAACCACCGCCAAGGCCAGCGCCTCCACGTCCATCGCAAGGCCCAAGCGGACCCATGCGAGCAGCACCTGTGCCGCCAGTTCCCTCGCCCACTCCGGACTTTTTCGGAGGTGGCGCCGACCCTTTTGCAGCACAAGATAATAGTAGTTCGTTTGGATCTAGTGGCGGTTTTGCAAATTTTGCTAATTTTGATTCTAAGGTATACACCAGAACAATTTAAAAAGATTAATTTTATTTTATAAAGTGATTCGATGTCGCATTTGCCCTATCAATTTTCTCCAACACTTTTATTTATCCTTGACATGATTTTTGTGTGTTACAACACAAAACCCTTTTCATTGTTCGTTTGACTAAAATCATGTTTTAATTCATTGTTTAATGTTTAACACAAATTAATAAAAATGCAAAAAGAAGTTGAAAAGGTTTTTGGGTCGGTACATTAATGTTCATCACAGTAATTATTATTATTTATTAGAATGTGTATTAAAATGTTTTATTTTTGTTGAGACGGTTGAAAGTAATTGATCAAAGTTAAATTTAATTTGAATAGAATGTTGTATATATCTACGAATTATCAAACCAATCTTCAAATTAGAGTCAATTATCATTTTCTATTTAATGACAGAGATGATTAGTTTCTTTCAACTGACTCAAATGTTTGCATTGATTTTGAATCAGATTTATTTATTGTTTACACACATATTTTATTTTTATTTAGGTAGCTGCTGTTCGAATTTCAATTTATCACTGACCAGAGTACTGGAGCATGCAGTTGACACAAAAATTGATATTTTTGTTTTTCAAGTATACTGTTTGAGATGTTTGCATGTCTTTATGTTTAATTGAAGTCAGAATTCTTTCTCAATACTAAGAACAATAGAATGAAACTAAATTTCATTCTCAAATGTTTGACTAATTTTTCCTTTATCGAAAGAGTTTGTATAATCACAAAATATTGCAGTTATGAACTCTGACATCAATTATAGAGTGAAATGCAAGTGAGATGAACTACTGCGATATAAAATTAATAATACAATTAATGAAATTATATATATATATATATATATATTAAATGCTAAATTTATAAGATTATCTCTAAAAATTAACAAGTTCCCGAATGTGTTTGTAAGACGCATTAGTTCAGCTCAGGCAGCAAACATTTATAGTTCAAAATTCTTTCAAATGTTGTAATTTCAGAATGATCATTTATTTTTGTATGAAAAACTTGTATTAAGAAAAATGTAATGTGTTCTGTTTGAATGAAAAGATAAAACAGAAAGAATTTTGAACTTTGAAGTCATCTTTCAGCATTAGCGTTGGAGCAGCCGGCTAGACGATAACCTGCGGTGTCCCCGCCTTGGTCTTTTCCCTTTTTACAGTAAACCGAATCTCATTCGTGACAAAACCCTGCTTCAGCCTGAACCGGTACCCAGTCGAACAGCTCCGCCGAAACCAACGGGACGAGCGGTGCACACACCAACGCCCTCTGCGCCTAAGTTGGCCGACTTCACGGAGGATCCTTTCAAGAATTACCGCTACGAGGACCCCTTCGAGATAGCCGATCCGTTTACAGACGACGACCAGAAGAATGCCAACGAGATCAGCGTACCAGATGTCAGCACCGCGAAGCTCGATGCCTTCGGATATAACGAGAATTTCAACAGCTCAAAGAATACCGACCGGACCTTCGACTCGGACTTCAACACGCTTCCGTTTGCCAAGAATAAATCGAACTCTGTGTTTGAGGCAGATTTTTCGAGCGCCTTCACCACCGATTCGAATCGCAATGTCAAATTCGACGCAGATTTTGGCAACCACGTGAGCACCAAAACGAAAAGCAAAGACGAGTCGACAAAAGGCGGTTCCTTGTTCAACCGGGGCAAGTCGAAATCAAACAAGAACAGTAACAAGTCGTGGAACGGGAATCGTATGGTGAGCGCGATCAACGAAGAACAGCAGCTGGCCTGGGCTGCCGAGCAGAGCGTTCTTGCCGAGAAAGAGCGACAGCGACGTCAGCGCCAGGAAGAAGAGGATCTCGCACGCGCCCTCGAGATCAGCAAGCTTGACAAAATTTGAGAGCGACAGTGGCGCCACGACGTGGTGGCGCCAGTGTTGCCGCGGGACAAGGCGCTGTCCTTTGTCAACGGCGCTCGTCGTATTTTCTTTCGCGGGATCGTCTGAACTGTTTCTTTTTTTCTCAATATACTCGGAACTATTCGGTTCGTGGCATTACTGGTCAACAGATTTAACTTTGCTCTAATTACATTGTTTCTGTTTATAAGGATGTAAATTTTTTTTTTTTTTTTGAAATCAAGAACAGTGTTAATAAATCATAAAACCATTAACTTGATAGCATACAAAGAATGTGTTTGTTGGTTTCTATCTGGGTTTGCGAAAGTTATGATTTTTTTTTCTATGGACATATTTTTTACTAATAAAAAAATCGGTGTTTTGTAAAAAGTAACTGCACTGTTATTCTTGTAGATAACGTACAGTATACACACCATTACAATAATTCGTTGAGCTAATGATGAAAATTTTTTGAGTTTGAAACAAAAAACCATTGCAAATGTTCTATTCCATAATTGATGTTGATAATAGCATTTATTGATGAATAATTGTTTATCATGAAAGAGCAAACCTACGAGATACTCATTGTGGCCGTATCCTACATTAACGTGCCATACCGATACAGCGATAATGTTCAGCTTAACAGTTTTATTACAATCTGGATTTCTGAAAGTATAATTGACGAACTGAAAAAACAAAAACGTCGCGACCATTGAATTTAAAGTATTGCTATTTTTCAGTTTAAGTCATTGAATAAGTTTTAGTTAAAATGAATGAATCAAATGATTCCTGCGACGAGAAAACCGTTGTAATCAAATTACAAACAAGTAAATATATATTTTTTTCTTTCTTGAGTTATGAAAAAGAATTGTTGTTAATAATTTGTACACAACTAACCCTCTTTTAACATTCATTTAGTATTCCGTCAATCATACATTTAAGATGCAGATTTATTGCATTCATCGAAAACTGAAGCTCAGACCTAGTTTACTAAAGTAACAGAAAGTTTTGCTCTGACAATTTGATGTAACTTTGAGCTTCAATTTATCGACATCACTCTGATGCCAGTTAATTCTATTTTATTTACGAAGAGACCAACATAATTTGAATTATTGTTTAGTTCTGTGAACCACAGTGTAATTCACGTTTCAGTCGATGAAAAAAAATTTTTTTGTTATTTTCAGTTCTTTATTCGAATAAATGTATTTATTTTGATTCCTTTTTTCTTTTTATTTGAGTCACCTGAATTTTGAATCTATTTTGTGTTTTGAAAAAAAGCAATCTTCCAAGTTGACGTAAACCTTTGGACAAAATTATGAACGTTTGATTCTCGGTTAGATTTGTTGAAAGTTGCAATACTAAATTTTATCAATGTTATATCAATTGTTAACTTGAAATGTCAATTAATGAATAAAATAATTGTCAAATGTCATTAAGATGAGTGTAATTGATGCGAATCATTGCATTAGTCCTTTTGAGTGGAGATCGAACAACGAACAGAATAATTCCATTCCTTTAACTAGTTGTCATGAAAAAATGTTCATAATTTTGAATGAAAAACACATGCATACACAATTAGTGTCTAATCTTGAACCAACTGAATTTCAATCGTTCGATGAAGAGTTTATTAGCGTTTAATTTTCTGTCTTGCAAAAAAAAAAAAATATATATATATATACAAATGTATTTTACATTCACGTTCAAAAATATTTATCAAATATTTTTTATTCTTTATTCATTTCTAGCTTTAATATTTGTTTCAAATAACATGTATGTAAGATACATTTGGATATTTTAGAAGAAAAAAAATTGTTCATCAAACAATCCAAGTTTTCTATAACAATAATTTAACAAAAACGTCTATTCTTTATGTCAGTTTAGTGGGTGGACAATAAGGGGAAATTAATCCCAAGTTCTCAATCTGACAAACACTCCAGCTCCAAATTGAATTTCGAAGAGTAAAATTGTAAAATAAAATACAAAACGAATCTGGAAATGGGTTTTCAAATTAAACTTAATTAGACAAAAAGCCCTATTTAATCAAATTAGTTCAAAATTCGAGAATCCATTTTCACATTTTGTTTCGCATTTTGCAATTGAATCTGTGGAATCCAAATTGGACTTTGATTTGAATTCCGACTGCTGGGGGGACACAATTTCAAAGAAGGTGAACAACAAAAGTCACACACAAACCAATACAATTAATCTTATCAAGACGGTACAATTGATATAAAGTTAATGATTTAATACGAAACTATACATATTGTATAGCGAAACAAGTAACAAAATTATCGTTTTCGACAATGATAAATACTTGTAACGTACGGTGGCAACGTTAGCGTACCTTGTGCGCGACGTTTGCTTGTATCAGTATTTAACTCGCTACAGATCCAAATGACTTATTTCTCTCGATTGTACGAATAAACAATTTTGTTACAATAAAAAAGATTCAACATTGAAATTTTCAGGAAAAACATTAAGATTGAAATAAGTTTGTTGGATCAGTGCCTAACAATTGTGTCTGTTATCATCTTTGCCTTTTTAATGCTACACGTTGAATTATAATCTTGAAATAGTTGAATAGAAAAATGTGAAAATTCATATCGAAAGGAAGCATCAACTGAATCTAAGTGTTAATGTATCAATGAGAGAATTGAAAAACAAAATATATGTATATCATTCACAAAAGACTAAAACGCAATGGAACAAAAAAAAAACAAATGATATATAAATATATATAAAAAAGTATATTAAATAAACATACAGTATGAAACATTTTTTTGTTTGAGATTAATATAATTAATTAACATAAAGTAGAAATTGCTAATGTGTCCTATGAATGTTGCTCGAAGTCTTATAAATTTGAAGTGACGCGGTGAGACGAGTGCTAGCGTTCCTATATTTTTCAGCGTTGTAATTCCGTGTACAAGCTGCGTGATTGAAGCGACTGCGAAAAATTTAGCGTTGAAAATGTGCTTTTAAAATCTCTTGTTTTTACGTCTCTCTTTTTTATTTTGATTGATAGTCTATTTAATCCAAATCAGCAATAAAGCTAAACCTTTTTCTTTTATTTTATCTGTTGAAAAAGAAACATTTGTTTATGAAAAATGGTTGGAATTTTTGCATGTAATTTCTGCACAAGAAAATATTGAACAATTCAAAAACTTTTGTGGGACCGCGAAAAATGTTCCAGTTGTTCGCTTTTGATAATTAGATCCATGCATAAACAAAAACCATTTCTTCTTCCAGTGACTTCGAACGGACATAATACATAAATTCATAATTTTGATGTTTCACCTTTCATAATTTCAAAATTTCCTGTACATGTGTAGTGCTTTCGAAGATATAAAAATCACGATAAGATTTAAGGACATGATAAAAAAATAAACTCATCAGTAAACTCCAAGAACTTAGATCATATTAGGTATATATATATACATACCATCTATAATATTTTACATCACACCAACAAAATCACCCATCTCAAGTTAGGACTGTAAAATGTAGATCAGGACACACGCTCAGGGAACGACAAAGTAGAAACAGACAAAGTTCATATGAAATTTTACCAGTTCAGAATTTGACATATGAGTTGGTAAAATTTGGTACAAAGATTTTGATGTTTTTACTGAGAAATCGTTTTCTCGGTGCAGACTATGTTTTAATTTTTGCGAGATGAGGCGCGCTTGATTTGAACCTTTAGGGTTATCTGGTCTTAATTTGTATTACATTTGTAAATACTCGCACCTCGTTTATTTCAAGGCACAAAGGTAGATAAATTTTAAGTTACGAAGAGGCAGAGCAACACGATACCTCTTTGAGTTAATTTTAAACGAAGCAATTGTATAAAATATTAGAGGTTCTAGTTCCATAAAGTTAGCTAGATTGTTAAGACCAAGCTTTGATTTTTTAAACCTGGTTCAACGTTGAGAGCCAAAATTTGAAATAGCGCGTCGTGCAGTGAAACTCAGGCTGAATGAATTGTTCATAAATGAAAGAAAAAAAAAAAAAAAAAAAAAAAAGTTGTCGATGACAAAATTTGAAAAATGATATTTAGACAAGTTCGGATACTCGAAAACTACGGACATGTAGCGGTTCGAAAAGTTACACAAAAGTGTCAGGTTTCTCTCTTTGATTTCACTCTAGCAGTGTAATGAAAATGTGATGTACAAAATTGCCATTGGTTTCAAGCGGATCTTTTTGGATGCATTTCGGAATCATCGATATATGAGAGTTGTAAACAAAGTACGGTCATTTATGGTTATCGGTATGATGATGAATTATATAAATAAACATATGTATGTATACATATGATATATGTACCCGAGTTCAAAGTCCCACCTGAAGTAGGAAACCGGAGGAACAAAAATTTGGTTGAAAATTCTGCAATATTTTCAATTGACTTTTTATTTTGTCAGATTTGACGGTGGGATTTTAAAAAACGGCTATGTGAGTATGTATGCATATATAGAATGTATACATATATAGAATAGTCAGATGTGTTGTTATCAATAATGTACAGGTGTAAAGGATTACCAAGTAAACAATTTGTTAGTTCCGAAGCGCTCATTTTGATGGGTTGAATATAGTTATTTGTGTAACATCGACGTTTGTAAACGGTATTGAATTTAATAAATGTAAGCATAGAGAGGAGACAATCAAATGTTCCTCGACAGAATTTGATACCGCAAGCCTTCAAGAATGCCTATAAACGATAAATAAAACAAGAAATGAAAAATTAGATTATTTCACTGGCATCATCGTATCTTTATCTGACCAATATAATACATTTTTGGATACAACTGACTGTTGCACCCATCATCTGATTTCACACGAGTTTAGGTTTCATAAGGTTACAATACAAAGAAGTTATAATCGTCTGACAACCACCACACTCATACTTTGATTAGCTTTCTGGTGTTTCTGCTCACGAATAATGAATCAAATCTTTTCAATTAACAATTGACTAACAAATCAACATTTTTCATATAGAATAAACATTTCGTCATCAAATTCAGTATTTTTATTTTCATTTCATAAAAAAAAACTCAGACATTGTGCTATTCTATCAAATGACAACTGGTTCAAAATGTTTTTTTACAAATGAAAAGCACACTGGTCAGCTGATCAAACTATTGCAAATTACAGTGCAGAAAAACCAACTGCATTGGCAACTTATGAAAGTGCGAATTTTAATACCGTCGAGCAAAAGGCATCTGGTGGTGGTAGCTGGTACTAATCAAATGATGGAATTTCGACGTGGAAAAATGATTCCTCTTCGGAAACAATTTTTGAAACGAAAAATAATTTTTTTTATTTTTTCAGATAACACTCGCTCAATTTATTAATCACTTTCTGTTATTAATTAATTGGTCACAACTGGTAACGAATATTAAAGCACGAATTCAAACCTGAAGAGCCACTCAACGAATCAATCCAGATTACAAATTTTTTAATACATATGTTGTTTTTCGTTGTACGTAATGTTGTACATAACTTGTTTTGTCAAGTTGTCGTTTGGAATTATTACTACATGATTATGATATGAGAAAGCCAATAAGGTATGAATTTGTTTTGTAGTAACTATTTAGTATTTATTTATAAGTGAATGTTTTTTTATTAAATAGAAAATGCTGTACACATCAGTAGACATTATGTGAATGAATAATATCATTCAGCATAGCAAAATGCATGATAACATGTTTATTTGCTGTCTAATAATAATAAACACTTGTATATAAGTATAAATAATACAAATTTCTGTTCAGTATATGCTCGATTGTTTCATTCTCTCCTCTTTCACACTTTGATTTCACCGATTTTCTGACAACTTTTTTTATCTCTGTACTGTATACAAAAAAAATTTTCATTTTTTGTCTTTGAACAATTTTTCGAACCATAAAAGTTATTGCAAATTACGATCTAATCATTGCGAATAATTCGTTTTTAAACGTTTTCATTCTATATGTATTCGTTGCTGGATAACGCGCATGCGTAACGAAAATGATCGTCTATGGTACTATACAATATTCACCCTTTTTATGGAAATTCGTTCACACGAATGAAATTCTATTTTTTTTTTTCATCTTATAAACTCATTATTGAGATATCATTTTTTTTTTTTACTTTGTATAAATTTGGCGCACAGATTCTTTTACGCATAAAAAATTGTTCCCCGAAAGATGTAAAATAGAAGAAGATATGAAAAAAGATCGACGATCTATAGCGCAAATTCGCCATGGGTGACAACTATCATTTTTTCTCTCAAGTTGATAAATAAAAATTTGTTTCAGAGTCGATGTAGTGAGAATAAAAAAAATAATGTTAAAAGAATAATGATCAGCACTGATATAAAATAATTTATTTGTATCAAATATTTCGAGTGAACCGTGAGATGTATTCAAATATGTAAAACTATACAAACGAATTAAATGAATCTACACATAAATTTGAAAAACTACTCGTTAAAGCAAAAGTTTGGGTTGCGTGATGGTATTATAACATCCACAACCCATACGTATTAAAAAAGGCGTATTTATAGGTTTAGGACTTGCGCAGGATCTCATTTGAGATACCGGCGGCGTAATTTCGCTATGACACTTGCAGTTGCGTCCAAAAGTTCTTACGATGATTTGGAACAAAAAAAGGAAGAAACAATTGGTCTCTGAAAATAAGTAAATAAATGAATCAAACGAACGTTAGACGTATATATACAAATATATATTTACGCAAAAATGATAGTGGAAACCGAGGGAATAGAATAAACGAAGAAACAAACGAGCGATCGTCCCTGGTCATGCCGCTAATGGCGTCTCTTTTTAAAGCATGCCCGAGCGTCTATCGGGGCGAATGATAGAAAAAGACGGGCGGCATTAAGGAAAGAGACGGAGACGGAGATGTTGAGCGAGGGAGAGGCAACGATCGGCGGGTCGGCGGGGCGAGGGATCGTCATAATTCCTTGAATTGAACGGCGGGTTATTCTCCACCAAGGTTACCGGGGAAGCAGAGTCGGGGGAGGGGAATCGATAGGACGACAAGGACGGTGTGCGAGGTGGCACGACGCTTCGTTACGGCGTATCTGCAGCCTCTCGCTGTCTCGCTCTGGTGGCGGTGTTCCGAGGCGTCCCTGTTGGCGGCGCCACCGTCGGTGCAGCGAGAGAACCTCATGTTCGTTGGCTCGCGCGGAGGGGGAATATACGCGTCGAGCTGGCAGACTTGCGAGCAAGAGAGGACGGGCACTGGAGGCAAAAGCAGGTTGCCGGGGTGGAGGGGGGACAAGCGGGGGAACGGGGAGGTGGGAGGCACGGCAGGGAGAGCCGACTTTATGCAGCTGCGGGACGATAACAACGATGGGCTACAGGACCGCCGCTATAGCTGGGGAAATGCCAAATGGGCTACAGGACTGTGCCGGCCTAGCTGTACGTAGGTTCGCTCGCTCGTAGTGGCACGACGGACGGACGGCAGAAGCATCAGCGCGGGAACGAGAGAGGGATTTCGAGCGCTCTCGTCTCCTTTCGTTCGCGTTCTACCTTTCCGCATACCTCCTTTTATTCGCCCCTGCCTTCTTCGTCCTCGTCTTCGTCCCTCTGTTTTATCATCTGATATTTCGTGTCCACTTTTTCGTCGCTGCGACAAAACAAAACAAAAACAAAAATGCCCACGTAATCATCGTCCCCCCCCCCCTTCCGATTGTTATTCCAAAACGCTGATGCCGTACCTTTCCTCTCTTCTCCTCTGTTTTCAAACGCCTTCTCACACTCTGCTGCATTCACTCCGATACTTTGCTTTGAATCCTTGACGCGTTACCCTCTTCCTCGTTCGCCATGCACTCGCCGCGGAAAAGCTGCAGATCCTTCGGTCATCCCCTTCTCTATCGTGCTTTTCTCTTTTTCCTCATCCACTTCCCCCCCGATCATTTTTTCATCTTCTCTTTTTCTTTTTAGTAACTGGGCCGATGCCCTTCGCAACATCGCCAGCTTCTTATGATGCGACGGAGGGCACAAGATCACAGCCGAGATTTAAGCACTGCTCAATTTCTCCCTGCGTCATTTTAATCAGCGCTTCCTATTACGTCAGACACTCGCCACTTTCTCGTGATTTACGCCACAGCCTTTGCTCCTGGATCCATTGGTCATTACGTGTTTCAGTTTATTGTCCGATCATTATTTTGTCATTTTTTATTTGCAACTTTGCAGCGCCCTCTGAAACGGTACGTTTAAATTTGAATGTCTTGTATGTGCAGCTGATAATGTTCCTTTCTTTTTTCTTTGACGCTTTTCTTGTTTTGATATCATATAATGACAGAGGATCTGTATCATTTTCAGGAAATTTGCAGATGTCAAAAATTAGTTGGCAAATTATTGTCATGGATTGAGAATAAATTTGCGATTCTTAGTGATCCGCAACTCTGCCAGCAGTAAGAACTAACGGTGACGTAGTTTGGTCATTAAACTTCTAAACTGCCTCCCCTCCGATCAGTGTGCGTCGCGTAACATAACCTGAGAAGAGCGTTGTATTTTGTAGACGAAAGCTCCGTTATTCGACTGTAGGAGGAGGCCTATATTGACCAGATCTTAACTCTCAGAAGTAGTATTTACGATCCAATTCCCACAATTCGTTCTGTAATTTATAATACGGAATGAGAAAAGGGAAATTGTCAAAATGTTTTCATAACTACAAGTACTTAACGTTTTATTTCTCCCGTCATTTATTTATATAATGAAGTCCTTATTATTCTTGAAAAAATTATTTACGTTCTAACTGCGAGATCTAGAAGTTCGTAAAATTCTATATTATGGAAACTGCGCATTGAGGAGCGAATGAATCCAATCTGGATTTTATATTTGTATAATCCGCAAAATTTGTAAATATAAAAACTAGAGAAAAATCCACTCCTGATAATTCCTATATAAACTTGTTTTCTATTTTGTATGTTTTATTATCTATATTCAATATTCTATATTTTGCTATTATTTTTGCTGTTTTTTTTTTTTTGTACAAACAAATTAATAAATAAATTCCTAACTTTTAATTTACGTCTTGTGAATGTGAAGAAAAGAGAAAATAATTTTGCAAATTGCAAGAGTAATCAATTACTCTGCGCGAGGATTAATTTGTTGATTCAACTATAGTCTTAAATCTTATGGTGTATGTATTTCGAATGTAACCTTACCTTCAGTTGCATTGAAACAGGTCTAAACTTTACGAGAGCGGGCTCATTATATTGAAAAGGCTCCGGACATTTCTTAAGACAGAGAGATTGGACATTGCCGACAGTTTATGCTGAACTGGTGCTTCGCGTTTAAAAGATTCTTTCAAAATTCATTTACTTGTTTACCTTGGAATCCTATCTTTTTCGTCTTTTATACAAAAATTCTTAATTGTAATTTTGTTGCTTTAAATTAATAACATTCATTCTTTGATAACTTCGGGTTACTTATGAAATAATAACATTCCGACTTATATTGGCTTTAAATAAAGTTTTCGAGGTTTTTATGATTTACTGCAAAATAGTACAGTTGAACAATGAAATTCCTATCTTACTCCACCAGGTAAAAATATCTAAATTGTATGAAAAATGATAAATATTTTGTTTGACAAAACTTATGTGAAGGAATTTATATATTAGTTTATAAATAAACAGAATCATGATCGAGCAATTAATGTTATCGAACGTGACCTAGCTGTGCACGTATGTGCATACAATCGTTGAAGTCCCCTGTAATTTCTTTGCAACAATATTTCTCTCATAGATAAAAAGTTTTGATTTTGTTTTATCACAGCCAAACTGACAATTATTTAGTCAATAATTCATTTCCACTACTAATAATCTTCTAATTAAAAAAAAAAAAAAAAAAAAAAAAAAAAAAAAAAAAAAAAAAAAAAAAAAAAAAAAAAAAAAAATAAAATTAAAAAAAAAAAAAAAAAAAAAAAAAAAAAAAAAAAAAAAAAAAAAAAAAAAAAAAAAAAAAAAAAAAAAAAAAAAAAAAAAAAAAAAAAAAAAATAATTTGCTAAATTAATAAAATAATTCATTTAGTCATCTAACTCTTGGAAAGTAAATTTTTTAATTGATGATTGCAATAATGATTTTGTTTCATTCAAAAAGATGATTGCCTTTCGGAACTTCTAGCTTTTGTAAGTTTAAAAGAAAAGTTTCGGTCTTAGAACTTTATAAGTGACAATTATAACAGCACTAGAATGTAATTGGTGTACTATTTATAATTGAAGTTACAATTGTTATTCTTTCATTTGTCATTTGCAAATATCTCATTTCTATTGCTACGAGATCCACACCGGACCTGCGTTGTGAGCGCAGCGGAAAATCGATTCTCGTCCCAAAAACTCCCGTCGACCTGAAAATACTATTTTACAATGTTTTGCTAAAAGTTCAGCAAATTGTTATCATCTCCAATTAATGAACGGAAACAGGTTACACTTTTAATTCGTCGCCTTACGCGTTACCTTATGTGAAAATTCGATACAATGTTGAGTTCATTTTATTGTGACTTTGAGGATTCTGTGACAGCGAACATTTTTTGACGGCACGCTTCGAACCCGACACCGCAATATTGTGAAACATAAAAAAAGCCACATTTCTCTAGTAGACACAATTTGACTGTTTTCCCGCCCATTTTTTTTTAAATCTACTCGCTGTGCGAACTTGACATATCGATCGCAGCGCGCAATGTAAATAAGTTAGCTCGACATCGCGCTCTTCATTTTCAATTGTTTCACTTCTGTGTGTTGCTTTATCTATTTGTTGTTAAAATTTACACCTACAGTTGCCAACAACTTCTAAAACGAGGTTGCAGCAGAACTGTTGATAACAGTTGCATATGAAAATATTTGTACATTCAATTTCAATTTTTTTTGTCCTTGCTTGCATCCTTACATTGATCGGTGTTGGTAGTATTGATTCGTGTTCGGGAAGTTGGGAGTTCAAATCCTGGCAACTGCAACTTTCTGTAATAAAAAGAGCCCAATAATTGCGACGAGCAAGAATATTTTTGTTTAATACGAATTTCGGAATATCCAAAATTATAAGTTATATCCAAATATATCAATTATTCATATACGTTGATATTAAAAAAAAATGTAAAATTTAGATGTGACGAAAGGTCAATTAATTTGTTACAAAAATGAAAACGGTTATGGCATTGATGCAAACAAAATGCCAAAATTAATTATTTATCTGATTGTATAATGTAATTGTTATTTTAATTTTTTTTCAATGTGGACTAAACTTTGATCTCTGAAATGTAATTAAGTTTAAAGCGATTGAAATTGGTTTTCAATTTTTCATTTTTTTTCTAGATCCTTCGTTCAACAATTGGAATGAAATTAACTAAGAAAATGTTGCATCTCAAGTTGTCCCTTAAGTTAAGTTGTCTTAACAAAAACAGCGCAGAAATGGGTTGACAAAACGACAAAAAAAAAAAAATACCCGTCGGTGTATACCATGCGAAGGATCAAGAATTCTCCTCCGGATAGTATAAGTTGAGGGAAGATATCCTACTTACAATCTACAACATTTAAGGGTGACAACTTTGGATGTAAAACATAATCATGGCATAATAAAAAGCAACAACAATTATTCAAATCAATAACTTTTACAATTGTTATCAACTATTTTAATTTAACACTAAACAACACTATTTCGTTCGTCAGAATTATCTTATGGAGCACTCCAAGTTATAGGTAGAACGTGGATTTTGGTATCCAAGCTTGGAACATTTATTAGCGGATGGTTGGCAACTGTGTCGCGGCATTGATACATTCGCGCATCTCAACGACTAGTTTCCATCTGACGGCATATTTTGTGAAAGTACATCTACCCCTTTCGCTCTTCTTTGCTTGGCTTATATTTTTTTCTTTTCCTCGAATCACAACATCTTTCTTATCATGTAAGTCGCTCTCTTTCTAGCTGTCGTGGCTTCTCTCTCCCTCGTTTTCTGATTTCAACCCCAACCCCACAGTCTCCCTTCACTCTCGTCCTCTCGATGCTAGCCTTGTTATCCTGCTGGTTTTCCCAGTGACGTCAGCACTGCGTCGACCAATCGCGCTTTGTCCTGAATTATGGAGAGCAAGAGAGATGTATTCGAGGGATGAAAAAGAATGGAATGAAACTAACGGAGCAAATGAACTCAACGAAAAAGCGCATAGACAACTGTCAGGATACATTGTTAATAAGTTATCGAGTTAATTTTTGTTATTTGTTTTTAATTTCCTTTGCAGTACGAACATTTTATTGTGGCATTGAATTTTTCTCTTCTCGATATTCCAATTTGAGGCATTGATTTTTATGAACAATTGTTGTATTTTTTATTTGAATTTCTACATGAATACTGGAAGATTAAAAAAAAAAATAGGTAACGAAAATGAAACTGAACTAGTTTTAATAAACAAAATTGTTCAACAATAAAATCAAAATAAGTTAAATAATATTATTTAATTCAGGATTAAAGTAGAAGTAAATACAGTCCGGAAATGGCATATAACTATATGCCCTTTTGCGACACTCTGAAGTAACACTGGTCCCGTGAAAACATAACGTATAGTGAAGGCTTTACCTTTCACCATGCTGCTTTCACCGTAAGCGTACAACACGGTAGCACACCCGAGCGGCTTCGAAAGTCGAGTACGAAGAACGATCTTGCGAAGAAATGACTTTTTTTTGTCTCATTCATGACATGCATGGGGGAAAGTTTCCTAAATTATAACGGTACTTGAGCGATATGTTTGCACCCTGATTCATATACGATTTTATACTTTTTGTTTTTGAATTAAATACTCGTTATTGTAATTGCCAGATGAACCAGATAAAACACAAGTAATGAAAAAAAAAACGTAGTTTGAGATACAAAAAAATTATTTGAGAAAAAATTGTAAAATAAAATTCAATCACATTTTATCCTATATTGATTTAACCATCTTCTTTTATGAGATTGATCAATTTTCGTTGTAGCTCACTGCAAATAGTATAAAAAAATAAGTTAATAAAATGGAATGAAATGATTGTTATTATTGTGAGTTTGTCAACTTTCTACAACAACAAATTTTCTGTTTAATTTTGTTAAATTATTACAAATCTGAGGTTGGAGAAAGTTTTGCATTAGCTTAGCAAAATATATGATGAACCAAGCTGCGAGATAATGTCGGAAAGAAAGGTCCATGTCTAAGAAGGTTCGCATGATATCAAATAAAGCTGCACTACTTATTTGGTTGGCTTTCACTGAGATGATTTTGTTTTGGCCCTTGATCCTATTTCTTAAATTCAAATTTTGCAGAATTGTATTTGTTATCACGTTTCTGCAAACAATCTAAATATAATTTTATGTCCAAAGATAATTCCCGCGATCAATTCTTCGTTTAAAACAGGAAATAAAAAAAGGAAAATGAAACGTATTACCCAAGCCACAATCGCTGTCGAACACGTTGGTTTTGACGATTTCGTAGGTGTACTTGCTGGCACATATGTGCGTGCATTCGTCTGTTTGTTGCACGAAAATGCGTATGTGGATTTCAACAGGCCGAAGGGAGATTTCGCTCGCTGATGTACTCACATTAAACGAGAACAGGGATAAACCAGATGGAACACAACGGAACGGAACGATGCAAAATTAATGATACAGTCAAATTATAAAATTATCCAAAAAAACTATAATTATTTCGAATAAAAATCAATTTTCCACTCAAATCAATGACAGAATGAACAATCTTCAAATCATTTTACTCTGATATTAATCTTTTCACTTTAATATTTTACTAGTTCAATTACTGTTCCACTCTTTTAAATTATAGATTTGTTTCTCATATTATAACCATTTCCAGCTTCTAATTGATATTGTTTAAATACATTTTTTATACTTTTGCGGCAAACTTTTTACTGCTACTTTTCAATACTGATGCGATTAACTTTGATAGAGACGACCTGAACCTCTTTTCTGCTGACTTCCTAATTGTTGACTTATAAATTTGTAATAATTTGTTTAAATTTATTTTCCTTATTCTTGCTTGATATTTTCCTGTAAAATGAGGAAAACTGAAACTGATCTCTTGGTTAAGTCACGTGATAACTCTTGATGATCATCAGCCAATCAAAGAGCAAGATCATTTGACAAAGCTGTACTGTAATCAGGATTAATTTTTCGATTTTAGAAAACTTGTACTCAATTAAACTAGTTTCAAATTAGTAATACCATGACGATTATAATACCGATATAGATGTTGAAAAACAATTTGTAGTAATTAATCAAATTATACGAAACGGTTGATGAAACTAGCTGACCGAGAGGAGAAAAAAGCGGTGATCGTGTTCCATACCGTAAACAGAATCACACGTGTAGTAAACTTGTTAAACGGGCATTCATCTAAAGATTCTCGACGTCTAGTACTTGACACCCGTCGGCCTTGAACAGGATTGTCTAGAGCATTCACATAAATCTCCATTGCACACGTACGACGCTTTCAATTTGTCTGAGTATCTCAGAGGAATTCCTCAATAGCCGGAAGTGAGCAGTTCGGCGGGGGCTTGAACTCGCGGCATCCCTCGGCCTACCGATTAGCCAAGTTTTCCACGAACTTGGGCAACTTCTCAGCGAGGCACGTGGCCACTGTAAACAGTCATGCAAACAGTTCAGAATACAAGTGACAATTTCATAATTGAGGTCATACAAAAGGGAACAAAAAAACGACTGAAAAAGAATTCAAAGAAACTACAGAAATTAATTTTAATTGTATAAATAATTTTATTGCACGCCATAATGTTATTTTATGATTCGATTTTTTGTTAACTGAATGTTTTAACAAATAGTTGATACATGGAGATTTGAATATTTCATTATCTTAAAGTAGCACATTATAGTTTACAGTGAATTGAGTATCGTTTTCGGTGGAATTGTTTTCACGTCTACAGAATTGTACAACGTCCTCATAATTTTAATCGGCCGATGTTAACTTAATTGGTTTCCCATTTCAACGTTCAACGTGTACTGTTCGTCAAATAAGTGCTCTTTGTAATAATATATAATACACAATCCCAAGATTTTACATGAAAATCGTTCATAGCAAATAAAAAAAAAAAACTTGAATTTAATCCACAGAATTGTGGAAGAAAAAATTGTCGTTTAATTTTGTTATTTAATTGGACTGGAATCAATTTTATGAGAGGTGCATTTTTCATCTCGAGACTCGCGAGGGAATGTTGGAAAACTGAACGGATGTAAAATGTGCGAAATCACATTATACGTGTTTTATGCGGATCTACTGAAAGATGAATGAGAGAAGGCGCTCACCTACATAGAGAGATCATGTCGTAGGAGTGCAATGACGTGCTGCTACGAGGCCGTAAAAATTGTATTTTGACGGTAGCTCCCCTACGGTTTGCAGGTTGTATTTTCCCTTTCTATGACCCAATACAGTTTTATCAGGTCAGTCACATTTGCATTGCGTCGCGATGTGTCGTTTCTCGTTCAACTTTCTTCTGTATGTGTTTTGGTATTTATATTTGCATTTGTATCATTGAAATACATCATTCAATTGCAATATAATTTCAATTTGACATTATTCTTCAACCCATTTGATTATATCAAACTCATAAACTGGTATGACATTTAAAAATAATTTCTCATTTATTTGTATATATATATTTTTTTTCATTTTAAATCCTTTCCTCCTTGTTTGTAAATTTGTTCTGAAAATACCAAGTTATAATTTTCCATTAGTGGAACCTAAAAAAAACAAATAACATAGACAAAGTGTGAAATGAATTTTTGTCTTCGAAATGCTAACTTGTAATTTTGGATAAAAAAATGAGTCAAATTCAGAAAGAAAAAGCGGAGTTACCAGGTTCTGGCAGAAAGCCACAAAATGCAACATTTACGCAAACAAGTAAAAGTCTTGAGAATCGTATTATTGGTGAGCTTCCGTGTTCCAAAATACATTTTTCGTCCGGCGGAGAGTTCGATCGTCCAAAGATTCAACGGTCGACGGTCTCTCATTATTCGACAATCTATTGATAACACCTTATTAAGTAAAAACGTTCGTCTTCATTTTGATCTAACTTCAAAATTGCCACAACCTGTGTTTAAACCATCTCATCTTCTCATACTTTTTCTGAAAAATCATAAAAAATTGGATTTTTACTCAGGAACGAAGAATACATCTATGCAGCATGTACGTTGCTATCTATATCATCCATATGTAGTTATCTGTGGTAAATATATGTTTCTGTTTGCTCAGGATATTTAAAAAAAAAATGCCAAAAGTAAAATTCTCTCCTCGATAGAACAGCAGATTTTATCGGTTTGATTAAGTTTCTTAGTCAAGTTTGTATTCGTTTGAATTTGTTTCGAAATGTATGATTTTTTTTTCTCCTCGGATGGTAAAGCTTCGGGTCCGCAGGTCGACTGGTCCGTCTGCTGTTTATCTCGCGAAACTCTATTACCGACGTATTGCGTGAATTTCGTACTCAGTGGACGAGCAAGCTTGACGCAATGAAATTTGAACGTAAAGCGGCGTTACGCCTGGAACGCTGGCGTCCTCGTTGCTCCAACGGTGTGTCCGTTGTGATTCTCGTTTCGCTTTTAGACTCTTTCGCACAGAGGGGCGCGACGCTGGGGAGGAAGAGCGCCAGTAGTTCTATAGCGGCGACGTCAGCTTAGAGGAGAAACGTTTGCGCTGCGAACAAGCGGCAACGCCGCAACCCCGTAGCTACAACGGCAACGCAGCCGTGACTCAGCAGCTACATTGCTGCTTCGAGAGCGCTTCGAGAGCGAGCAAAACTTCTGCAACTTGATTTTCAAACTCAATTCTCTGTTTAAAACAGAAATACCTATTTTTTTTATCTCAACCCGAAATTCAACTTTGAATTTCATTTTGCAAATTCATCTCAACTCTTTGTATTTGACAATTATTCAACAACTACAAATTTTTACAATAATTTTCTTTTTTTTTTTTTTTTTCATCATCAAAGATTAAATACAATTGGACCTAACGACCATTCAAATTCTCATATTTTTGTTCTCTTCAAATGTTTCAATTAACGCTGTTTCGTTTAGTTTCGTACTTGCAAATAATTATTATTGTTTCGAAAGTTGCTGCAAAATTAAATAACCGTGATATTTGAATGGTTTCGAGTTTTTTATCAATTCGGTCGTTCTGCCTCGGTTCCATCATTGATCTCAGTTTAAAATAAGTGATGCAGGTATGATCACGTCAGACCTAATCAATAACTTCCTCCAAATCTTGTATCGCCATTTTTTATTGGAAGATATATTAAAAGATACATTTTTGCAAATTGTAATTAATTTGAATGTTGTTTTTACTAAAAATGATCCTTTTACTGTGACATGGTTGAGCGTGAAGTTTTATGGCTAACGGATCATAAAATTCAACATTTTTTGACGAGTATAAAAATGTTGTACATTTTTTGTTTTTCATTCTACAAATTGATGTTTTGCAACAACTACGTCTAATACGAACACAAATAGTCAGTCTTTAATTTTTGTATCCATGAGTAAGAAAAACGTGATATTAAAAATTTTATGGAGTAACAATTTTTGATATGCTTTAATTTAAGCAACTTTGTTTTAAACTAAGTAACTTTTTATCATAATCCGCTTGTTAGAATATAAAATTGAAACCTAAATCCAAGCTTCTCTATTGATTTTTATTTTATCATCTCAATTTCTCTGAAACAATTGTTTCACTTCATGATAAATTCATACAAGCAGATGAGATTATCGTACAATTTTATATTTGGCTCAAAGTTTCTCCCTGTCGGGCGTACACTACTTCGTTTCCCTCTTTTTTTGTAACATAACGTTGAACCTAAGGAATAAAATAATGTCGAAGGGAAACTTGACATAGAAGGTAGCTACAATATCGGCAATACATCAGAATGTCGAAGAGAACCGATCGTTTCTAGCGGAATTGAGTTCACAGCACTTGTATCTGTATACATTCGGAAGAACTGTTACCGACTGCGATTTGGCGGAGGTGCAAAAGTTTCCCAAAGTCTACCATGGTGACTGCCTAGCTCAGTGCGTGCACATAGGAAGTGATGTGTGCTCTATATTTAACTATCCGAATGTATCTTCTGCGTCGCGCGAGGTCACCGGATTCGTCTCCACAAAAATCGTCGCTCTCAAATCTTCACTGTTTAATCTAAAACAAAAAACAACACACAACTCAACTTTTTGCATATTTTGCAGTTACGAAATTGAATGATTTTTCGTTCAAGTCTACATGTGCTGCTAAAACTAAATCAGAAAACGCAATGAAATAATAATGAAGGGCTTTTAGAATCCTACTAGAATTATTTATACATTCATATTTAGTTATTCGATTGGTAAAAAAGTCGAATAAAATTTGGATACAAATTATGTTATACATACTTTACAGTTATTTGTTGTTTGGGTTACTCGTGCTACAAACGTAAACACTGTAGAAACCGATAATAACCGTTGCACGTGGTTAGTGAAAACAGTTCGGTTCTATTTATAATTTGCAACTCATTGGCTTGATATATTACTAAAACACACATTCAAATAGCTCATAGGTTTTGTCTTAAAACTTAATCCATCTTACTAGGACACAGTTTATTCTTTTTTTCCAATTCCAAAAATTATTGCTCAAAATGTTCATTACAAAAATTGGAATGAAATTCCAGTTCCTTTTTTTTTCTTTTTGGATCGGAATTTTCGTTCGGAATTTGAACTGCTGGAATTTTTGCCTGTTCATTAAAAGTCGAACTTGATTTTTTTGTTCTCTTTGACCAGTGGTTCTGAGATTAACAGCTGTGCTGTGCACATATGTGAACATCTTTAAAGCGGGCCAATGATGTGACACGTGTTGTTTCCTACCCAGACTGAGGATTCTTACACAACTGTACCGTTCCGATGGTCGGAGAGGTCTGTTGGAGTATGCCATCACTGTATGATATCAGTATCGGTATACCGTGAGGCATTAGGAATTGAAGACGTGCGTGGCAGGAGCAGGTATGGGGTGAGTAGTCCGAGAGCTCGCGTGTCAGTTTTGTCGTGCCGGCTGCCGTTTCTCGCAGCTGCCTGGAGCATTAAATGCTTCTCCCTCTTATACTAACTTTAGACATTGTGTTTCGCCTCGGCCTAACACTGTCATGAATATGTAAACTTTGATTGGTTCTTATATTTTATGAACGGCATAACATGTGGTTGATTTATTGATTTCAGTTATTCCTCAAAACAAATTTAATCACATGCTCCTTCAAATTGTAATATCATATGGTGTTTTAACACTATGATTTTTTTGATAACACAAAAATCTGCTAAACCTATAAGCCTCTCCCGGTACTTAATTTTCAATCACATTTTATTCAAATATTTGAAAAGATAACTTTGTGATTGCAAAAAAACTTTGTAATTGTTAACTGAGTTTTTTTTTGTTATTCACTTTTCTTTTTAAATTGTTTTTACGTTTTTTTTTTTTTTTTTCAAATGGTTATTGTTGAATTGTAATGTCAGACAGTTCATCAAGTTTATCAATGACAAAATCAAGTTTAAACAATAATGTTGTTTAGAACAAAAGATAGCTTCATTGACGTCATTGACACCATGGACTTATTTGTCTAGTACGTATTAAAGTGCGGCAAAATTGGCTGTTATATAAAGCTCTGTAATTTTCCTAAAAGCCAAGCTTTTGTTGTACACATACACGTAGATATGAAACCATTTCGAATCGTCAACTGTGATTACATTATGTGCTTGTATAGTTTATTGAAGTAAGACTGCTCGGTGCTTTCCTGTTACGTCACGCGTGCCGACGCATAACAGTACAACATACGGTGTATCACTGCATACCTTTTCATCAAAGCACACGCATAACTCGATCCCATGAGCTAAAATTGAGCCATTAAAAATGATTCCAGCAGAAGATCATTAGGGCGCAAGTGAGACTGGCTAACCACTTAGCTGCACATTTTTTTTCTTCAGTGAGAGACAAACACCTGAACATGTTTCTGACATATGGACAATTTTTTGATAGCAAGAAAAAAATATTAATTAATGAAAAAAACCTATATATACGAAGTAAAAAAGAAATGAGTGTTGAAGTAAAACCGATATATTTTTGGCAAATAATTTTAAACAAGCAATCATTCAATAAAAGCGAAACGTCGGGTGGAGTATGAAAATAACTAACAAAATTGTTTCTACTGCAGCGTTGAGTTTGATCAATACCATAGGCGTGCCATTCGGCTGTATTTCGTTGCGAATATTTTGTTTCAGAGGTGGCTAATTTTCAGGTGTGAGATCTTTTTTTTATCCGATTTGATGAAAACTAAACAAATTGCACTGATCGCAAAAATAATTCAAATCTTTGTGACTAGAAGAATTTTTTTTTTTTAAATATAAAAATATGACATCTCACTTTTATCTATGATTTGAAAACAATCTAAAAAATTGTACTAATTGAAAAAAAAGTCCACATCATTCCCTGAAAAATATTTTTGAAAATCAAACATTGCATCAAGTTTTCAACTATGCTCGAACAAGTTCAAAACTATACCTCTGATAGGTTTAATTTTAAATTGTACAGAACATATTTGATGAAATCCGGTCAAATTGCACTGATTGCAAAAACGATTCAAATCATTTCCTACCAATTTGTTTAAATAATAAAATATAGCTTGTTTGAGATATGATTGTGTAATTTTGAAATTGTACTTTTAATAATTTAAAATTTTAATTGCAAGACCACGCGAGATTTCACGAGAGAAAGCAACCGATAGATCACGGGTGCGGTTTATAGAAAGGGTATGAGAGACCGAGCGGCGGAAAGCCGCTATTCGGTGGCGCATTTGCCACTCCGGAACACCTGATAAATGTAGCTCGGCTGTTGAGACAGTTCGCAAAGTGTTTCAAAGAACCTTGGCATTGAACTCAGGTCTTCCGGCCAACTTGACGTACCTTCGCATGAAGAGCCACTCACGAATACCTATTTGCAACCTCGGCTCGTCTAGCGAGAAAAAGAGAGACAGGTCGACGAGAACAAAAGATAGATAAAGAAGGACCGCGTCGGGCGCAGAGGAGCTTTCAGCTTTGATACCTACGTTATGGCGTTTACGTATATACGTGTACCTGTTGCTTATTCCGTTGTTCTCGACGAGTTTGCTTCTGTGTGACCCAGCGTGTGATATGCACGCGCGTGCTGCACGAAGTATCGCCTCGGGCTTGCCAATACACACAGTCGCTGAGTAAATAGGTGGCAGAAATGTATGCACCACCGACATACATTTGTAGAGCTTGAACTGCGCAATCTGCCCTCTGCCCACCTCAACCTTTCGGCCAAAAGTTACGGCCGGTGTATTTACGGCCATGCGCCACTCGCGTGCCACGCATCCAAATCTTTTGTCAACAGATTCCTGGTTTTGTCTGTTGTTGCATTCGACACCTTTTCCAGCACCGCAGAATCAACACACTGTTGCAAAATCTCGGACGTCACATGTCTCTCTCATACATTTTTTGACAACATTAAGCAACACAAGATGCAAAATGAATCTTCCTTCGTGAAAAATAAATAATAATACAACACAAATTAGAAAGACTATACAGATTATAAAGTCGAACATTTTAAATTTCGAAAATATCTCTACATTCAATGAAATATAATTTTGTTGCAAAGTGAAAAAACAATTTTTTTCTTTCACCTTGATGGCTGAAAATATAAACCATTCCAACAGCTTTTGACTTTTTAATTTGAACATGATCAAATAATTACTTTGTCAACTTTGATAAATTGGGAAGGATTGTTCTCAAAGGAATTATTTCTCCTGTCTAGAGGTTTTTTTTTTTGAGTGTACTATGAAGTGTTATCGATTGCACTTTGGCAGGCCAAGACAGTGGCTTAAAGAGGAACATTACAACGAGGGTCGAAGAAGCGGCCGCACCTGCTGACATTTCAGATTTAATCCGGCGTGAATTAGTGGCGGTGTGTCGGGTGCAAGTTTCTCCATTCATTGCAAGCTCGGTTTATATCTCGGCCGAGGTTCGGAGTTGCCCGTTTGTCTGCATGCATACACGCGTGGCACCGGTGGCTATTACTAAATGTGGGTTAGGAGGCTACCCAACCGTGTACACAGTGGATGTAAATACGTCTCCGCTGGAGGCCACCCAAGGTCAACGACATGCCTCGTTGACTTCCGCTCTGACGATTGTCTTTTGGTCCCGCAGTTTCTCATCAGTAGCTCCCCAATCGTTCTTCTTTTGCTCACTTTTATTCCCTCTCATCCATTCCAAAACTTCTGCTTTTGTAATTGAAGATGCATCAAAAGCCGAGGCAGCGTTTCATCCGAGGTGAACGTCTCATAATGGTAATAAAAGAGCGAGAGTCTTTAAAAATTTGTCAACCAAGCATCACGCGCCTCGATCCATCGTCTTTAAAAGTTATAATACACCCTTTTTCTCGTGTTGACGTGGACTAAATCTAGAACGGATTTTGCGCCGGCAAGTGGCGCCCCGCTGCACGAAGCACAAGCCGCCGTCCCGGAAGTTTAACATAAGATGTCACCGGCACACATTATTCTCCGTCCTTCGCGCGCGCTCCTCCGAAACTTTCGTCCATCTCTTTCCTGTTGCCTGGATTGAGTATTCCGGTACTGTTTCTCGCATGCCCACAATACGCTTTGACATTATCCAAGGCACTTGAGGGTTAAAGAAGGGTAGCGGATGGAGTCGCGCAACAGGTACCTCTAAAGCATGAATAACGTTTTCGTGCGGAATCCCCGCGAAATAAAACGCGAATGGCCTTTTGATTGCCCGTCTGATGACCGCACTCGCGCGCGCTTCACCTACGCGCGATTATCTTTATCGGTACTTTAACGTCGCATCGTGGATGCGCCCCGAATTTAAAAGCCCATTCAGAGGAGCGTTTTGTTTCAAGAACCATTTGGGACAAATTTATATGCGCGCACGTGACCGTGCGTTAACGAGCAGAAAAAAAAAAACAAACAAAAACGAGAGAAATAAAATTAAAAAAAGTATAAACCTCTCTCTTTCGATATACAAACTTGGAGATTAAGGTCTCCAGATTGTGCGAGCAATCGTAAACGTAACAAATATCAAAAATGGAACAACGGCTGTGGGTTTGTTATTTGTTCCGAAGCAGGCTTTATCGTTGCAAATCGTACGCGGTCGAACAAGTTTATGTGCAAGCCTCTCTTTTGATGTACATGTCACGGCTCAGCTGAGCATCATCCCGGGCGGCGCGTTGTTTGCATCTGAGTTTACAAGCGGCGTTTACGTCTCTTGCGATGTATGAGTTAAGGGGGCTAGAGAACGTAAGGGGAATGGAGGATGAATATGTGAATATGTGTCATGTGAGAGCGAGCATTTGAACGAAAGGGAAAACTGGGTTGGAAAGCCGCTTCGTCTGTCTCCTACTTCCTGTATTGGATGTACGTATTGCACCCTCTGGTACGCAGGTCGTGCACCATTCAATCCCCCGGTGCATGTGGAATGGACGTGATCCTACAAGTTTTCTAAAGCTCCTTTTCATCCTCGAAACTGTCTGTCCTGTAAATCTGAAAAATAAAATTCAACTTACAATTCAGTTTAGATAACAAAAGATAAATGCGCAAACATATTTGTCAATCACTTATCTTGTTCATTTTGTGGAGTACTGAGACACGAAATTAATTGCCGACCGTGTAACCCGATTCCTGGCCTCAACCCCTGAATGAATATCTAGTATGTGGTGCAATTTCAATTTGTCTTACGACCATCATCATTTGAACACATACAAATGCAGTCACACGCATTTGACACGAACCGGAAGCAGTCCCGGCGGAAGTAGTACACAAGCCCAGAACGGCGTGTGATCGCATCCTCGAGAACCTGTTGCTAGTTTGCGAGGGTATGAGTGGGTCCGCTCACCAGTTAGAAGTGCGGGTTACGATGTAGGATGAGGATACCGGATGAGGCAAAGGGTGGATTCAAGGGCGGTAAGTATATCTACCCTTTGTTAATTCGGGTTTAATGCTGAGGCTGTTGCTCATGAAAGCAGACAATGGGGTCAGTAGGGTGCCTCGTGCCAAGTTTCAATCGGAGCGGACAATTTCAGACCTCGCTGAGATGCTTAATCCGAGAGCTTTCGCGACGAATTCCATCCACTTGTACGCACTTTATTCACACCTACAAGATTTTCCATCTGGCCGCGCTGAAACAAAGGTCAACGTTTGATGATCAGTTGCAAGAATACTGAAAATGCTTCAAATGATATATTATACCTTAAAAGTTAGCTGTCAGTGTTGTTAAAAGATGTATTTTTCTACTTAATCGCCTTACAATTTACTTACCATGAAATATTGTTAAACAAAAAGTAATCATTCATTTACAACTGCAAAGATATAGTTCCGTGATGTTTGATCAAGTTTGTACGTGGTAGTAAGGTTTTGAACAGTGTCATCAATGATTCAAACCTTACAACACTTGGAGGGTGCAAGTTGTGCAAAGGTTTCTATAGCTCTCATTAATCGTGCGCCCAAGTGATCAACCGCTTGAGCTGTGCTTGGGTACCACTGACCTACCCTATGTTACATCGAAACATCACAACAAGCCACTAGCTCGCATTTTACGCTCGCCATTGAGCCTGGTCGGATTTTGCCCATTCATCCTGGCGAACTCTCAACACCTCGCCCCATACTCGGCCCAGTGTGATAACAAGTTTGATAGATGCTGATCATGTCTACCATTTTTCGCTCTCGTATGATTGATACGCTCTATAAATTGTTCGTGTTTGTTTTCTTCCAATAAGCGGTTAATCCGTGACTTAATGGATCGTAAACACCAGGCTTATCTGCTGTAAATCAGTTGGTCGTGTCGGATTAAAATTCAAGGTCAACCGCTGTGGGAAAAACTTATTATGCGAATAGGCTTACGCAACTGTGGAGTTGCATAACGCGCGTCGCCGCCGTCGTGTTTTATCATTCATTGTGCGATTAAGTCATTAATATTGTACTTCTGTCGTGAACTTGGAGTATAACGTTTGTATACTAATTGCTGTTACACCAAATTGAGCAACCTGTCGTCATTTTAAACGCCAAACCAGGACTCGACGAATTGCACGTTGCGATGAAATTGCTAGATGTTGTGTTCATTGTTTTAATTGGATGGCAAATTTCTTATACCATCAATGTTGTTGAAGAAGAGCAAAAACACCTTGGCAGCTATCTATAGTTTGATTTCAAAGACCAGCTTACACCGCATGCACTCGCTACGTCAGTGATATCTGCAAACAACCTATGAATAAACTCTGGCAGTGCATCCTGTAAATCTTCGAAAATAAATTTGGCTCAAGTTCAAGGTCCCAACGAGACTGCCAGTTTTCGGTGGCGCGCAACAAAAGTGAAAATCAATTAATAACCATGTCCGCGGGCGAGAATTTCGGTTTGGTATAAATGAAACAGTTTTGCATTTTATTATCCGGATTTGTGTATCCTCTTTTGTTCGCGAGGCCTGGCGCCCGAGTAACAAGTTGCGGTTTTTCCGCGCGCATTAAATTGGATTACATCATGAATGGAGATGTTAATGTAATCTTGGTCGTGAGCCGAGAGCTATTAATAGTGCGATATGCAAAATAACACGTTTGACGCAGCCGACCCTCCACGAAGCGCATGATGAACTCGACAATGCTAAATCTAATAGCATTCTACCTCCGATTTGATACGGCTAATGACGTACCGCGATAATTTAGCGGTCGTTAACCTATAACTGAGTAAGCACGCGCCGCTTTACGTAATCACGTTCACGGTGTTTACGACGCGTACGTACGCCAGGTCGTGCGATATTTATGTTACGAGTTTCCCTTTCAGCGCACCGCGCGGTCGATGATTCCAATCGGTAATCGGCGCGTATACACGCCGCTCATTCATGGATATCTTATCGTTTTACACCGGTGTCGATGCTCGTATAACCAGGCCCCTCCTCTCACTTCCGCCTTCAAACTTTTCTGCACCTCTCACGCATCACGCTTTTTTCTATTATTCATCGCTTTTGTTCGCTAAATTACCATTCACGCTCGTTCGAACAAACTGATGGAAAAGGATGGCTTCATTCATAAAAAGAACAAGGTGCTCCAAATGATGTGCAAATTATCGTTCTGTTCACTTTACGCAAATGAAAATGTAAATGAAACAAATAAAAACATTTACAGTAATGTGTGTTATCGATTTGCAATTTATGCTGCTTTCAATCATTTCATTCAAAAAATATGCTTTGGAATTGTTTGATGTTGCATTTAATCATTAAACACAATTTTTTGATCTGAAGAGAATGAAAAAAATGATAAATATTATGAGTAGGCTTTTATTATTTTGTTTTGTCTTTTTTTTTTTTTTTTCCAAATGACGATTACATCATAATAGACCGCACGTCGGAATGTACACGATGTATATTTATTTCTCCTTGTCCCACCCAAGTTCTATCTCATGAATGAACGAGGTGTGTAGATCGTTTATACTTTCCGTGACGCATTGTGTTCGTGGGGTTGAACGGCTTCTCGACACGGTCAATAGTTTTCCAATGCCCCGCGGCTTCCATGCTGCCTTCTCTTTCGCGTCCCTTCAATTTCGCATCGATATCATCTTCGTCTTTTTCACCTACATATTACCGTGACACACATATATCCTCGCTTTTATACATTTTGAAAGGATCCTATACATGGTGCATCTTCACGCTCGTGATACGGGTCACAGAAGTGACTAATCCGATTCGACAAAATGATCCCGACCTTCCTTTTCTTGTAACAGCAAAATTTGCCGAAATGTATATAATATTGATAGAACACAACAATGATAATAACAAAAATAACACGTATATAAAGATCACAAAAACGATATGAAAATACTAATGAAACCTTTTGGTTCCATTACTTGATGCTTTTTTTTTTTTAATTTTTTAATTGCATTTAACTTAATTTTTGTCGAGTAAATAAAACTATGTGTAATTTTATAAGTAACCCTTTTGCTGTCCTGATGGTTGAGAAGAGTTAAAAAAATGAATGTTTGTCTTGACATTTATCAATTTGAAATACTTTTCAGGAGATAGAAACAGTGAGAACCTAAAGAGACTAATCAGAAGATCTCGGTTACACACTTAGCGCTGACATTTGGGTACACCCATTATGCAACGTGCTTGGGCGAGCAATATGTTTGCGCATTAACATAGGTCGTTGTTGGGGATCGTCTTTTGTGTGTAATGCACCTGTTCATGCTTATCGGATCTGGACAATAGTTTTGCGATTAGCCTCCGGGTTTCAATGCCAATGATACGGCATTAGGTGATATTTCTTTTTCTCTCTTTTTGGTTCGTTCTTTATTATTGTGCCGTTTCAAGAAGGTCGATATAAGCGAGGCTTGCGGTGTCAGTAGCCTTTTAATAGCTCTGAAATCTGCGAAGGGTTCTCCCGACCTAAAGTTATGAATGGACTTGAACTATGCGCTATTAGGCCATTAGATGGTAAGCTCGGTACGATACACCAATCTGGACTTGTTGGCTTGGTGTGCGCCGCGGTATCCGTGTGTTCTCACGTGTAAGACCAAACGAGAGGGAGAGGGATCGGGGTTCAGAAATGAATGGCACACGCTACGTTAATAGCTCGGTTTCGCTGCCGGGTTGTGCGAGGTCAGTTTGCTCTTAAGTGGCACTGTGCCGTTAACACTTAGCGCCGCATCGTCACCTGTCATGCGCTCACCTTTCAGTACACATAATCGGCCCGCGGACATTTACCCTTTGAGATTCATGAATTCGAAAGTAAATAGTCTTCATGACGTCTCTGTTTGCCGAGCCAATAATTGTTCAATGGAATACTCGAGCGCTTGTTTTAAGACGATTTGTTGTGACGCACTCTCTCTCTCTCTCTTTCGGCCCACTCGAACCGGGCGAATAAATTACGACCAATTTGTGCACGACAAATCTTGATACCACAATCAGATAAGTGATTAGCTTAAATTAGGTTTGCGCTATTGAAATCGGTATCGCGCGATGGCTCTTCAATTAGATCTAGAATTTATGTTGGTGAACTTCAAAGATAACCGACGTTTTCAATTTATCAATTATTAATGAATTGAAAACAGGGATAACAAAATACAACAAGAAACAGATGATAACAGAATTTGTTGCAGGCAGTCGAACATATGAAAACCAAATTTGTTTTATATGTTAGCGGCGTCTTTGTGTAGCTTAGAATTGTCCATGGGTTTCTTTCAATAATTCGATATCAAGATTCGGAATCACCTGTGGGGATGAGTCGTTCAAAAAAGCTGTATCATCAGTTGGCATAATAACATGTGTCACTTTTGAAATGAGCATGCATGAAAAGTGGAAACCCGTATTAGTTATTACCGAGTCGCGTGCCAAAATGAACTCACTTGGCGTCCCAGCGGGGAACACCCAAGCGTGAGTAAACTCACGAAAGAGATCCTCGGTACATGACTTTCGGTCGTTAGCGTATAAACGACCGTCACGAAGATGAGGAAAAGGGGACATTCCGGAACGGATGGCACGTGCTACGCTAATATAGTCTGTTCTCGCTTTCGAGTTGTGTGAGGTTAGTTAACGATCACGAACGCACGCCACAAAGATATAGCATGATGCACTCAATGTGTCACGGTTCACATCACGTTTTGTTCGCGTCATTTTCCAACAAAAATACTCTGCACCACAGTGGCCTTTAAACTTCATTATTATGCAACGCGCTGGGTCTCGTGTTTCGGTGCGGAGAATTGCTGCTTTTTTGTTTGTTTATCGTAAACACGCGTACAAAAGCTCGTGCCAAATATTTGCCCGCTAATTAACATTAGTTGCTGCACAGAAAAGAGTGAGAGTGTGCATGTAAGCTTTGAACAATTTTCCATGCGATTTCAACATTTTCATTTTCAGTTGAACTCAACCTTGAATTACAATCTGCTCTTATAGAGTTATCATAAAGAATCTAATTTTTCCTTTCAATTCCCATTGAAACGGAGATGTTGCATTTTTTTAAATATATCATAAGATTATTCTTTTGAATTTTCAGACGAAATGAAACCAAACTAAACAGTTCTTTTTTTTTGACGAGACAAAAAGGTCTTTGGCCTCAGGCGTAGATCTTTTCTGATAAATCGTCTGTGTTTGTGTATTCTTGATTTATCGTTTCAATTGATCTGAAAACACTCAACGTTTTGGTGGGCTGCAACATAAAAGGTTTAATTATAGTTTAACAGCCTATATTTTCCCCTTCGCGTTTCTGATGCTATACGTTTATTACCTCTCACGTATATTCACAGGCACGTTTTGCATCGCTCCAAGTTGTAATTGCAGCACAGCTGGTGACAGGTTATTAGTCTACCGTAGGTCTGGACGAGAAGAGCGAGAATAATAGGTTAGGTGTGACATTGCCCCAGTGTTAAAGACTCGTGCCAGAAAGCTCCCTCTCTGTCTTCGCCGCGTCCTCTTTTCCGTCTTCCTTTATCGTAGGCGCACTGGTATTATTGTAGCAATCTAGGTCTAGGCGCCAAGTTGTCCTTTACAGGTGTTACGTCTCTATTGTACCTCAATAAAATCTGGAAATACGGTACATGTTTTTAGTCAGCTATAAAAAAAGACTCTTACATCTTATCATGTCAGGTAAATTTCCAACATCAATAAATATTCCAACTTTCAATTTCAATTTTATCGTGCAATTTAACAACTGTCTAAATGTTGAAAATGTTGAAATTTTAACGAAAACTTTAATGTCTTATAGTACACGATTGTTTTCTTTACACCTTATTTACAAAATTTCTGAAATTATTTCAAATCTCTAATTTGCCATCCGATGTTTACAAACAATATCAACCACGGACCTTCAGCGGTTCAAGTTTTATTGCCCGAGTTTTGTAAACATTACAATGTTTACGTTTCAATCTGACAATTTCGAGTGGTTAAACGTTTTATGACCAGCCGTTTTTTTTTTGTTTACATCCGGTAGTTTTCAAGGATTTTAAAGGGCTTTTCGCTTTTATTCATGAAAACAAACGCTGTGTGACTGGGCAGTTTTAAAACTCGTCCGATGACCTTTGAATGAAAACGGATTGGCAAAACAAACGACGCAGAGAAGACGATTTGTTCCATTCAACAAACGTGAAGCATTACCTCCACGTGACCCTGAAATTCCGCCGCCTTCTTTCTCCCTTTTGCACACCACTCTCCCTCATTTTTCCGACTTCGATCGTTTCCCTGCCGATGTGACGAGCGACTTTTTCTCGCTTCGTCTAGCACAATTTTGCATCTGGTGTCTCTCGGCTCAACCGCACACTACCTATAGTGGCTTTATTGCCTCTAGGCGCCAGGCGCTTCTTTATACCGGTAAAGTGTGAATGGCTTCTATGAACCTGACCCGACCGACAAACCACTGACATTAACACCACTACAACATCACTGACGCCATTTATTAAAACGAGCTTCCTTTTTACCGCATTGCAATAAAGTGGAGTCGGGAGGAAAAGAAAAAAGTGAAAGAAAAGTCTGCGAGATAACGAAAGTTTTTGTATAATATAAAATGTTCGGATTTCATTGCAACGCTTTATAAATGCTGCTGCTTATTTTTGAACTTTTATTAATGCAACAATCAGTCAATAGAGAAATAATATTCTTTTTTAATATTGAAGCCATATTGAACAATAGCGCAGCGACAATGACATAAGAGAGCTTCTTTAACAATTTTTTTTTTTAGAAATATTTGAAATATTTGCAAGTGTATTAGATAATTTGTTGGCTAAAATGTGTGCCACTTTGAAGCATCTCTTATGATCCTTCAATCCCACGCAGAAATTAATGCAGAATTGTTCTATTAAAAATTATAAACAAAATGCCATACTCAAATGATACCGAATTTTGGAATGTAAATAGAAAGAGTTTAAAAAATGAATGTTTTATGTATCAGTTTCTGAGAACAAAAAAGTGTTGAAAATTAATGTCAGATGAAAAAATTCAATGACTTTAATATGAACGAAAGGAATAAAATGTTCAAATGTTTGCATTTTATAAAATGAAAGTTGGCCTTTACATTGAGTGCATTTTTATTCAGTATGACATTCTTAAGCTGTGAAAACATAGTAAAATCCTGTTCAATAAATGAGAAAATTCTGAATTTTCTCACTCTGCATTTGAGATTGTCTGCTGGCACTTCTCGAGTGCTGACCTAGGATGGAAGAAATAAATTTCAGGCATCAGGGCGTGTGAATGCAGTTAATCTTGTTGAGAATACGGGTACCAAAACAGAGAGGCGAAAAAGTTGCTAGGCTCTGATTTGAAATTCAAGAGGTTCTATAGAAATTCGGCGGATCAGCTGACTGAGCTCGCCATTTCCCACTGAGCCACTTGTGCCTTGCAACCTCTTCTTCATTCACACGTGAACTCATTCATCCATCGACGGCTCATTCGACGTTCCTCTTTATCATCTTTCATCTATCGCACTTTGTCATGCGAGAGATCTTTCGGCTCGCGCGCGTCCTTGTTGGAATCCCTCTTTTCGTTCCCTACCGTTCACCCTTCGTGGTTTTGCCATTCGTCGTTTTCTGAATACTCAAGTCAGCTATCTAGATGCAAGTCAGGAACACACTCGCTCGTACGCCGAGCTTTGTTTATCCGTGAAATTCTAAGGGACAACCATGATAAGCCAATAACGAATAAAGACAAACTCACTTTGTGCAGATGTAGATAAGACCGAGGAGATAGGTCAACGACAATTACACCGACTGGATCTCGGATTCCAAAGAATCCTTCACTTTTCTGGGTCAAGTTCACTGTAAACTGAGACGATGCAAATCAATCTGTTGGCCGTTTTTTTTTCCATCGATCGGCGTATCAAACCCTTAACTGATAACTCGAACAAGTGAAAGGGATAGCTTTTTTTTGAACTTTTTGAATTGATTGTTCCTCATCCATCTTATTTTACTAATTTTGACTGACTTAATATCAAATTCATGTTTATCACGAAACATTAACTGTTTTTTCTTTATTTTTTCAGTGTCGCAAATTATTCTGCACGAGATAATTTTGTATCAAGCATATCTTCGGCTGGTGCCAAGCTGGAAACTGAACTGCTTCTTGAAATACAGCACGGGCATTGGAAATAATCAAATGATGCATAAAGCAAGAGAGGGAGAGACTAGAACAAGATAGTTAGGCTGTAAAGATCATTATGCGTCGATCCCCCTGGAACGTGCTCCCGTTGTAGCGAGGCAAATTAATTTACCCCGCGACATTGTGCGCCCTCTTTAGTCTTTGGGTCAAGTTTACGAGAATACAACGAGGGAATCGCACAGCTGCGAAACGACCAAGATAAGTTACGTAAGGGTAACATGATGCCAAGAACAGTGACGTCACACGGAAGAGAAGAGGACAAACAAAGACGGCGAATATGTGCGACGGTAGAAAAAAGAAGCGAGCTTGCTCTTGTGTTACTAATGAGCGATCGATGTCTTATTGAGATATCCCGGCGAGAGCGCGGAAGCCAGTCGGCATGCCTCGGTTTACTTTTACTTTTTACAGTCAAGATCTCAATCTTTGGACTTGTCTCTCGGCGATGAGTCATGTCTCACTGTCGCTATGATTCGTGACGAATTAGGTGCGAGCTCTGCCAGTGACCGTCTCATGGTCAAGTTCAACAAACGATTCAATTTACAAAAAATTCTATCGACTATAGTCATCTGATTGTCTGTCCTAATTGTAATTGTGTCGAGATGGTTGCGTTGTCAACTTGAATGGTTGAGCTGGCTTGATCCAATTTGCTGCGAGTGGCAAACTGAAGAGAGATAGAGAAAGAAACACACAGAAAGCGCGTGTGACGAGAATCTTGCACCAAAGATAAGAAGCCTCCAGGTGACGACACACGATCAACGAAACTTTTCCGATACTTGAATTGAGAAGTTGGGATGGAAGGTATGCAACAGCTGTTATCGCATTACAGTTTGCACGAGCAGCTCGTACAACTCGGTGTGTTGGCGCGTCGGTGAGGCAAAGCGAGACAAACAGATGCAGACGGCGCGAAAGGACGCGCGAAACCAGCAGGCTTGCCTGTACGTGATGCAAGATACATATATAGATAGGCAGATAAAGCGGCAGCTAGCGAGATAAAGAGAACTCGCGCGAGAGTGGGTCAAGTTCAAAACGCTTATGATAACATTTCCTTCGTTCTAGTTCCGTCCCGTGTCTGACTACTGTGTCCCGGTGCCGCCTACGCGCTCGACCCCTCGGCTTGTCTTGTCGACTCTCACACCTACGGCAACTCGCCTAATTTGTACGTCTTCGAACTTCCCATCGGTACAACAAGCTGAACTGGACTCTCTGCTCCGACACCTAACTTTATGACCGACTTTGTCAACTCTGGAAAAAAGAACAAATAAAATCAACTGAACCGGAAAATAAAGAAAGGAAAAAATCAAACAGACAATTCCAAAAGGGACGACGAATTTGGCGTACATACAAGTTGAAGTGTCTTTCATTGCATCTAAATTGCTTTGCTTATAAAATCGTCACTCTCAACTCAAATAAAATCTCAAAGGCGATACAAATAAGAGCAAATTCATATTTTCCAGTCGTTGCCTCATACCCTTCAAAGGCCAATGTATGAGCCCAATGCACTCCACGAATAATGTTATCGTTTAAGCGTGGGTATCTTATATACTTCAGCAAGCTTATGCAACAAGTGTGATATGATGTATGGACGGATATTTATGCACGTATTGAAGCGCGCACTTGTGCGCGTTGAATGTATATCGGGTAACATGAATGAAAGGCAGGGAGAAAAAAAATGAACCGACTTTTGTTTACCAACTGCAGGCAAATACGTCAGCGGCAGGACGAGCCGTTAGATTCATGCCACAGAATTCATGAAAGAATCAGAGTAACAAGAGGATCCGTCGTTATCCTATTGCGATTTCTATGTTCGATCCAGTTTCAATACTTGTTCAACTTTTTCTATCCATCCAGCGGCTAATTAAGCATGTCATCGTTTTTTTTGCATTCAATCAATTAAAAAACTTTAATAATCCAATTATACTTACAAATAATATGAATAAAACAATGCATTTTTAGTTAAAAATCAGGTTTTTTTAGTTACGAACAAAAAACGATTATTTGTCATGTTAAATTTTATTCTTCATACAAAAATTACATTTTTTGTTTGTTTGTTTTTTTTTTTTTCATCTCAATTCGGGTGATTTTGTGATTTTTCCGAGTCAGTTTTTAATATAAACTACAATTTTACTATGAACTATAAACTTTTGAATGAATTTTTTATATTGCAAAAATTTAGAGGTTTTATTTCATTTCATTTTTGAAGTACTTTTCTTATGAACAGTGGTCGCGTGCCTGGTGCGTGGCAGATCAAGATGAGCGATTGATCATCGGTCAGTTCAATTTAATGCGATTATGGTATCAAGTGTCTCCTTGTAGAGACCTACACCGGGAGTTTGAGACGTTTGCAGTGTTCCCTTTCACATACTCAAGTGAAATTTATAAAGGATCATAAAAGATTTACGACGCTCTCTTCAGCGGTTCGTTTGTAACACTTTTATGGCCTCTAATACTTTTGGCGAATTTGCTTTCCTCTTATTTCAGAGTTTGTACAAAGATTTTCATTCACTCGTGTAATAACGGACATTCAATTTCACCAATAAAAAAAAATCTTCGAGATGCGCATCATCATCATCCTTACTTTTTGTTATCTTTCTTTCTTTCTTTGTAATAAAAATGTCTGGAAGTGTAAGCCGGACAACAAAAGTGCAAGTGTCGTGCGTAACTCGCGCGTGTTCTCTGAATGAGGAACGATCTGAGCGCGACGGAATGAACACACGTAATAGCTTGATTATGTCTCTTACTGTGAATCGTTCGGTGTCAAGTCTCGTTTCGTCTTGGGGAAAGAAAAACAACGCGTAAAAAGTGGAACGCGCAGTAGCGCTCCCTTCGCAGTCATTTGTTTTAATGAGATTTATGAATGAATAACAAGTCTCATTTTGCGTGCCTCATTTTTTTAAACCTTTTTTTTCACACATACTGTAAACAACACTGTCCTCTGCTATGGGGGAGGATATCGCGCTGCGCACTCTCGGTGGAAATATTATTTTACCTTCCCCGTGAATTATGGCTCGTTCGTTCAACTTTTCAATATAACCGCCCTGTCTACGCCGTCTCATTAGTTAGGTGTAAAAGGATGATAAAGTTTGCCGGTGACCTTTGCACTACTGCCGGGAAAGGGAAAGTGCGAAGCTCACAATCTGGCATTTGTAAATAATCTAATTTTGTAACACTTTGTTTCTCAAAATCATATACATTCGAACAGAACAGTAGCTTTTTTTTTTTTAGAAAAGTACGTTTCTTGCGGGGATTTATTTTTCATTATTTGTAGATCATTTGTATTAGTAATTATTTTCAAAATTTGTATTATATGTAAAAACATGTTTTATACTAGTTATTATTATTTTTTTTGTTTGATAAAATTTACAAATCATAAAGCATCACAAGACAAGAAATTACGAAACAAAACAAATTACTATTCTTGTAGAACAGTAATCTCCAAGTGAAGTATAAGAAAAATGTTCAGTGCCTTTTTTGTATTGCCAAACTAGACTTCGCCGCGTGTGGGTTTGTGCGAAGTTAAACGTTTCTTCCGTTTAGCTCTGCACGCGAACACTTTTCTTATGCTGACTTAGATATCTGCCCAGGTTACTCTCAACTTCAACGGGCACTTATATATATAAGGCACGGCGTAATTTTTTCCCCCATTTAAAGAAGACGTTTGTGAGAACGTGTCCAACAGATGAAGTCATTCAGAAATACATAATTCAGTTCCACCCGATTCCGTGTAATTAATTGTCTAATAAATGGCGCTCGTAAAATTTTAATTGAGAATCCATAACTGTGCTAATCATTGATAAACTGTCGGGGTATGAATTAAACATGAGTTGTAACCAGTGAATGAACGCAAATCAATGAAAAAAAAGACAAAACGTACAATAAAAATTGCAGCCGTACGATAAAGCCGCGGCTTTGAAAAAGCAATAAAGATGTCGTTTAAGATGAGTTAATGACATTTTCATCGTACGAGTCAGTTTTCAGTGAATGAAAAAAAAAAAAAAAAAGTTTGACGATCAGATGAGATGAATGGGAAAAACGGCTGCACGAAAAAAGGGAATGGAGGAAAAGGAATGTTTGCCTTGAAATTGAGTGCAATGTTACGTTGGTTGAGATCAGTGATCAAAACACGGCAATCGCGTTCATCGAACCGACGTCACTTAATATATGCTGCATTGAAAAAGAGGGTCACGCTTTAACTGGCGCCAAGCTGACTGCGGAGCTGTGCTCGTGGATCCAGGTTTCGAAAGGCGATTAAATTCAATCAAGACGGCGCGCGCGTTCAATTTCAGACATGCATACCGCATTTTCAAGGTCCGCGTCGCCTCGTGGCACTGTTTCTGAATAGCAATTTGAATTATTAATTTGTTACCGAGTCGAAGAAAGAGCCAATAGTTTTGCAGCCAGAGCTGATTAATGAATTATGCCTTGTTGCGGCGACCAATTTACATTTCAAACGATCGCGATGTTTATAATTGACTCTCCCTCTCACTCCGGTGTGTGTGTTCATTTCAACAACTCAGATATTGTGTCCCAGGTGTTTGATTTGCATGGATATATTTTTATTGCCAGCTTCCTTAATCACTTATCGGTTATTCAATCCAAGCCAAGTTCATTGAAACAAAACAGGCAAAACAATTTCCAATAAATAAACTCATTAAACTATCAATCAATTTTTTTGCATATTTTAAGAAGAATTCGTAATTATTTTTCGAGAAAAACAATTTTCTTCTCTAATCTATCTCTAAGAAATAATTCACCATTCAGCATTTAGTTCACATCTTCATTGTTCGTAAAAGACATTTTGTAACAACAACTTTGCAACTAAACTCATCTTTTATAAAAAGAATTAATTGTTCATATTTGTTTACATTTCAACTACACTGATCAGATTGGCAAATGAAAGTTGAATGAAAAAAAAAAAAAAAAAAAATGTGTGTGACCTATAGGAATAAGATTAGGCCATTGAGAATTGAGATGTATCGGATGTAGAATTGGTTTTGAATTCGTGATACGGAAGTGAATATTTGTTGTAGCTCATTGATTGAGTCTTAAAATTGGCGAGCTGATAAAGCACCGAATGATCTGCCTCAATACAAAAGATAGTAAACATGATGATTAAGCGTGTCTTGCTTTTGCGCGCTCGGGCTCTGTCGGTGGTCGGAAGATTGCACGTATTACGAGTGAACGACACATCGATTTCCGATTGCACGTGTGGAGTAGGGCTCGTTCATTGACTGCCAAGCCGATTATACAATACATAAGCGCGTCTCGTATCAACTCTCAGATAATCTACGCGACCTTGCCAAGTACACGGCGATCGCCGTGCCGTTTAACTCCTTTCTCGGTCACGATTCTCGATTACACCACGCGCCCGTGCATAATATAGAGCCTGCACACGTAAACACCCCGTCGCCGTTCGTTGACATCGACTCCTCTACTACGAGCTCGACGATTCTTTGGTCCGCGCACGCACCGATAGATAACCACAATACACGTCCCGCGATAATGTTTTATCGATGGTCACGAACTAGTTACCAGACCAAACATCTTTTTCCCTCCTTATGCAACAAGTCTTCTTCCCGATTCTGCGGTTACGACATTTTAAGTACACTTTTTTTTGTTTATTCAAAATAACAGCAAACAAAATATTTTTCTAATAAATTGAAATCATATTTTTGTTATGGATATTTTTGAATTTGATGATTATTGAAAAATGTTTAACGTTAAAATTGTTTTGACACAATTTTGTAACAACATTAGGGAGAAATGGTGAACAATGATATAGAATATAATTTTCTGATAATTTTGATTTAATCACAATTAGAATGCGAAACCGAATTTTGTGGAGTTAAATAAAATTTTCTATATTTCTAGCAGTTCTATTTTCCGTCAGAGTCGACATGTTAAATTTGTACGCTGACCCGATTGGACTGCGCGCTGTGTCTCTTCGGGTTTGAATAGAACATTGGCTAATCAAATTATCAATTTAATGTACCCCAACCATGGGTCATCTCAAGCTATTAATGCAACGAAATTGTTGTGTTTCGAAAATACAATTCCACGAATGTGATGAGTCTTACCACGAAATACAATATTCTGAAGCGATTTTTATAATACAAAACTCGTAGAATATCAGAGATGAGTCGGATATATATATATATATAGCTGACGCACACCTGTGAACGCCCACGAACTTTTCTTCACTATCGCCATCTATGGTCTTATCGCTTGAGATTTTTTTCATTCACATAATTTTCATTAGTTTTTTTTCTTGCTTTTTCAAATTCTCATTTTTAATTTTATCAACGAATTTGTGTTTTGAAAAAACGAACTTTCACATCTGAGATGACCAGACCAATATAGTCGACTGAAAAACATTGAGCATTATGCCATATGATTAAAACGAAACTGTTTCTGCAGTTGAACAAAACATCACGCGACTCATGTTGAATCAGCGAAATGTGTTTGCTCGGTGTATTTTCGTCGAATCGTCAAATCTTTTCTGCCGATATGCACTCAGTTCCAATTGATCTTTCCTCTCTTGCCTCCTATCTCGTTGAATTTTCCACGTCGAGTTTATTCGGGATCTTTCCATTCTTACAAGTCCGCAAAATCTTTTGCTTGTTGGCCTCTTCGTCGCGTTTACTATGCCGTTGAAGCTGCTCTACTGTTGGCTTCAAAAGTCCCTTCACGCACCGGCTTTTTTCTCCCACAAACACTTGAAAATTATAATAAAACCTGTTAAGCGAATGAAACGAAATGTATTCACTATATTACACTGTTTTTAATTCAATTAAAAAATATACATTCAAACAAATCAAATGAATTCAAATTGAATCGTTTGTTTGACAGAATGGTTTGTTTAGTTCATAGTTATAAATAAAATTTCAAGACGTCAAATAATTAGCGAAGGTGATCATGAGAGGAGCAAAGCGTTGGTGACGGATTACGAGAAATATGCATGTAGCTGAGCAGGACCCTGAGAACGATCGGAGGTTTTTAGAATCGCGACCAAGAGATACAGAAAGAAGGAAGGAGGAGACCAAGGAGAGAGAGAAAGAGAGAGAGAGAGAGAGAGAGAGAGAGAGAGAGAGAGAAACGAAAGCACGATTGGCATTTACTCGATAAGAGAAGGACGGAAAATATGGAGAACCGGCGTAAAAACCAAAGTAGACTTCGTGCCGACTGGATATCATTGTATAGCTTACTCGCTTGTTTAATGTTTGGTTCTTTTCTCTTTTGCTCCGGCGTAATGAACTCTTGTGGGAGAAGGACGCGCCTCAGACCATCGAGTGCAACGGTCACAGCCATCCGCAGGACGAGTCAAGCAAAACGTGTCCTTTCATGTTCGAAATCAACAGTGTTGATCCGCGATGTATCTATAAATATTTACATCAACTGAATTTATTAATTGGACTAAAATAAAATCTTCAATTCAAGGTTGTTTCAAGGTTGTTTCAAAAGTTCAACAAATTATTATTTAATATTTTTCATGACTGATGTTGTATCTTTATTAAAAGTTAATAGGTACAGACTTTTGATTTATTTTTCTTTTTTTTTACACCGAGAACAATATTTTTGGTTTGTAAACATTGCTATATAAAAAAAGATGTTTATTAATGTCGTGTAACCATGTGCCAAATTGCGAATCCGATTTGTTATATAATGAGATATATTTTGATGTTTGTTTTTCAGAATAAAGAAGTTTTTTTTCGACTTAGTTGCGTTTCACCAGGCAGAAGAATGGTACAGAGTCAAGGAAAGGACCGGTTCCAGAAGATGCTCCCACCTTTGCTTGGCAGAGGTTCGAATGCTCAAATCGACAATAGTGACAATCGCTCGACCACAAGCACTTGGTTTTCTCACACGTTGTATTGTATTTATTCAAATCTTTCTCAATTATGAAATGAAACAACCTAATATATCAAAATAACTGCATCACAAACGTCCAAAATTAAATCAATCTTTGGAATGCGTTTATATGCCTTTGCGAATATGAATGACAGCATTTTATTCCTGCATATTGGAACATTTTTTTCTGTAGAGTCAATAAAATGGAATATTGATTTAAAACAATGTTTTCTGCTTTTTTTTTTAATACCTTTCAATCTAGATAGTTTGACTAATTTTCTTTTGCTTCATTAAATGTCAACAATTCTGGTTTTGATCTGTGAATTTATTTTGCAATTCGTAGTTTTTTTTAATGATTTATCATTTTTTTTAGCAATAACCTATTTATTTGGGTTCAAAAACAGTGCAATTTTCAATAAATCTTTTAACATTTTTGTGTACAAACACTGCAATACTGAAAAATTTTTTTTTAAATTGTAACATTTACAGAACAATTTCCGAACAGAAAAAAAAACCATTTACATATATCAAGACAATTTATTTTATTAATAGAGATAGAAACTATCATTTTTGTGTACTGTTTAGATCATTGAATTTTATACAGTTGTTTATCTTTTTTTTCACGCTATTCAAATCCTGTTTAACTGATGATTTTTTTAACTCAAATAATTCAACTCTACATTAAATAACCAGAATTAAAGGATTAATAATGCCAAATTGAGTTTCATTTCAATATTTACTGCCATAAAATGGAATGAAAATATTCATATAAATTCGAAATCTTTGATCGTATATTTCTAATAAAAACTTCTGCTTAGTTAAGTTAGATGAACGTGATTAAAATGCTTATTTTATAGAAATTAATTATAATTTTTTCAAATAAAAACCAAAGTCAGTATAAAAGTTTGGATTCAGATAGATACTTCGCGATACAAGTGTATTTAATACTCTCTACTTTCTAAATTTAGCCCCTCTGCTTTCTCGCTCTGAATTTTGTAACCAAAATGCAAACTTATATAGTTTTGCCGCGCATGTTAGAGTACCCTTCGAAAAAAAACTATATATAGTGATGATGATCATTTTAATCGTTATTAAAGTTATAATAAGAACGTTTTCCCGACTGGCACAATTTTTCTCGTTCTGCCGCCGGAACATAAAAACTACTTTCAGGAAGAGACGCATAGTACGTAATTCATTCTGTGACGCAAGCTCTGAGGCGCGCCTTTGCACATTTTACAAGTTAAGTCAATGACTCCTTGAAAGAGCCAGTGATCAAAAAAGAACAATTTTCAATGAAATCACAGACAAGAGACAAAATTTCCCTCAAAATACAGAAACTAATAATAATATAAACTAAAAAAAATATTTTTGAATTATGAAAATTTAAAAAAGAAAGAACTTTTTTATAATTTAGTAACTATCTGTTTTCACTGGATCGAATTTGAGATAAATTAGCCAATAATAATTTGATTTATATGTGAACCATGTAAATAATTTAAAAAGTTTTGTGACATTAGACATAACTGTAAATGCCGATTTTTGCAACGTCGAATTCTCTCGTGCTCTTAATCAGTTACGGCGCTGTCGGGTTCGGGTTCACGAGGATCTCGCGAAGAATCGATCGTGTCAGACTTTATGAATTCTTCAGAGCTTGAAAACAGTCGCAGCGCAAAAATCCATTTGCGTATATATATATAGTCCATTAACGAATGATCACTTCCACTTCACAAAATTAAAAATAAAAAACTATTTTTCATACTGGCTTTTTATTTCAACTGTCAATATTAATTATAATAATATTGTTTTTGAAAAATTAGCGATGTTGGTTTTTGTGAGATTCATACATTTTTTTTTACTCTGAAGAAAATAACTTGAGCACGTGACTGAGGCTGTAATTTCAGTAAATTATGGTTGTGTTGAACCTCGGGTTACTAAATTAGTCTAACTTATATTCACCTCTTCTAAACTGAAAAAAATCATCGACTTTTGAACCGCTAAAATCAACATATAAAACGACACAAAAATGTATTCTAATGTTGTCTCTTTTTTTTTTGAATATTTTAACAGAATGAATTCATCAATTTATTTTGTTTTCTCCAATCTGAACCTAGATTTTGTATACTAATTTCAAATTCTGAGGATGAAAAAAAGGTGTTAAACTTTTTTCCTGCAACATTAATTAAGTTTATTTATAAACTTTGCAAGTAAGAATGTTGTCACAATCTTGTTTGCGTAACGATGTTACATCTCGTTTCAAAGAAAATGCCGAACGCGATTTTGTTATAAACAAATTTGCATTCATTTTAAAATTTCTGCAGTGGAATATCCACCCATTTCGATATAGCAACAAATAAAATTATTGTTAAACTTATCTTATTACAATTTCGTGATCAAAGTTTTTGAAATCACAATGATAAATAATTCAAAAATAACAAAGAGCACAAAATGAAATATGTTAAGCATTCATGAAATTCCTGGCACAAAATTAGCACATTTAATTAAAATTTTGAACAAATTGAATTAAATTTGTAACAACAGGGGCAAATCATTAAAGATAATCAAAATTTCACTATAAAATTTTTCTTTCAATTTTAAAGCCGCAAATGTTATAAATCCGTCAGTAATCAAACATTTACGGGAATTCAATGTTCTACTAAATTCAGAAAATCGATAAACAACGCAATCAATGTGATATAACCGTCCTATTATATAACATTTCAATTGATCGCAAAACAAATAACAAATTGTTATGAGCAAAATTTTTGTTTGTTATTAATTTGATATAAATCGTCATGACCAAAATAAATATAAATAAATTCAGTATACGTGCGCAACGTAAAAGCAGTGCTATAATGACGGCACCCTTGTTCGAAGAGCGCTGCGACGCTCTGCGCATGCGCCCTACGTGAACGGAAAAAATCGGCCTAGCTACGGGGGTTGGCCGTATCGATCGTGCGCACATCAAGTCCGTCCCGTTCGACCGTGGTATAACCATCTCTGGTACAGCAATAGTACGAATCCTGAGCACCAAATAGCCGGGTACCAAACAACCCAAAACAATTTTCTAAATTAAAAATTAATTCCACACATTTGTCAATAATATTCAGTTGCCATCGAATTTTCTAGCTCTTCTACATATTAATAATTGAACTCATTAACGATCGCTGTTTCAATGCGGACCAATTATTTTTACACTTCTATAATTCCTCCTTAAATACTGGTTGCAATTAAATTTTTTTCATCTTTTTCGGTAAACCGATTTCTTCGCGGTTTCTTTTTTGCATAAAAAAAACCCATTTATGTTTGATTTTTTTTTTTAATTTATTTTGCATTACTTTTCGTGATAGAAAAATATAGTCGAGAAGTATTGAAGTCGTTTGCCTCTTTAGAAAATTATTTCTGTTTCTGTCCTTGGAAAATATGGGTCACTTTGTCCCATCTTACGAAGTTGGTTTTTGCAAAATAACAAATTAAAAACAAAATGAAGAATAAAATTATATATGAAACAATTTATATTATATCGCTTCACTTAATCTCATGTCCAATTAATAATGGTTAATTACTGCGATATGCTTCGGACAAATAACTCATGTTCCGAATTCTCTATCCCGACTATATAAAGTGTTATTATTGATTTGCGCAGATTATTTCCGAATGAAATTCAACGTGATTAAATCAGGAATAATTTATGATTCGTTAGACGAGTTTGAAAAGTGCCAATAGCTGAAACACGGCGAAATAATCGGACCGGAAAAAATGTTTTTTTTTTCTTTTTGTCAAATAATCAACGTAAACCTTTGTTTAGAATTGTATCGAGGCAGATTTCTCCTGGCCGATCTTTTGGTCTATTAAGCACCGGGGCCACGTGACTGCGGCAAGGAACAATGAACGTTTTGGGGGGCTCGTTTTTGGGGTAAGCCGTGGGGTAAGCAGCAAAAAGCGCCTCTGATGAACGACCCCTTCGAAGTTCCTTGCCATCCCCTCGATTCAAAAGGGATCGATTCTCTTTCTCTTTTTGTTACCTCTCTTCCTCGCTAGGCATCCCCTGAAATTCGTATTTCTCTCTCGTCTTGTAGGTAGCTATATAGAAACATCTTTTTGTCCATCGATGCAAAACTATCAAATTTCAATTTTCACAGCAATGGACTTGAAAATTAAAGTAAATACTATCGACTAATTGAAAAATTAATCTATAAATCGAGTGTTAATTATTTTAATTCATCCTAAGATCGGGTGACCTATTTTTTTCTCTTCTGACGTAACTTCAGGTAAAATAATGAAAACAATTTTCAAATTAATACCCCAGAGGGTGTTTTTTTGTTTTTTTTTTTTTCTCATCATTTAATTTTGGAATTTTATTTTACTTATTATGTTTACCGTAATGATTTGAATTATTTAGTTCGCATCTATCGATCCAGGTAGATTCATCCTATTTTCCGTATCTTGGAGCGGAATATTTTTAACCACTCACTTCAATCCTGTTGATAGTATCGAGCACTGAAAGGCGACATTCAAGATGCAAAAGATATTATGAAGTACGAATAAAATTGTATACATGACGTTCGCACTGGGAAATGCAGTTTTAATTTTTCTGATGAATCCAGAATTAAAGAAAAGAAGTACTCAATTTTTCATGTCAATTTCATTTTGGATTCATTTTTGATCACATTTTCTACGGCCAAAAATAATTCTGAACCGTGATGAATAAACAAACTGCTTTGCATTCAAAATTAAGCTTTCCTCGTGTTGAGTGATTGTTGTTATTTGATATATAAAAAAAAAGAAATTATCATCTATTCACTTTCGCTCAATTTATACTAATTCAATTTCGCGTTGAAAACCAATAGGATGTATATCGTAAAAGTAATTTAATGAGATACACTTTGATTTTAGCATTGCAGCCAGGTAGCATTTTGCATGGTATCTCTGTGAATTTAATTATCACCGCGCCGGTAACCCTAGCCTTACCGGAAAAATTCCCATAACAAAATAAAAAAAAGACAGAGGATATAGTGAGATAGCTAATGGATATTATCGAATTTTATTAGTTACCTTCGCCAAACATATATCCTTCGTTTTTCTGAAAACAAAATAAAACTTGATTTATTAGCAAAATGAAATAATCTGTTTTCAAGTAATTATTTTTTTTATTTTGAAATCAAAATTTAAATTTCAAACTAATAAAATAAGAATGAACAAACATATCAAGTTTTAGTATTGAATTTGAAACAAATTATTGGGTCAAAATGATTTCTAAATGGAGTAAAGTTGAAGATGCAAATCCTAACATTTGAAAAATCATCAGATTGTAGATTTTTGATATTACATTTGAAAATATTTTTGCTGATATGATTTTGATATTGTAAATTCTGTAAACACGATCAAAATATTGCGGTCAGGATGGTATTAGTGTTTCAATCATATAAACGATACGGGTAAAACGTGTAGACAGCTAATGACAAAGTTATCCTTCGATGTGCATATGAATAATTCGTCATGAATATCATGAGCGCGTTACCTCGTAAGTAAACATTTGCTGTAGGCTTAATATCGCATGAAAACCGCCAATACCCACCGTTAAACTCAAAAGGATGAATCGATCGTTTGTTCAATGAGCCGAGGTCATGGTCGATCTCAAACTATTTTTGTCAAGCTAGTTTAATCCTCATCGATACAAATTATCAATCCTGATCTGTTGTTTTTTTTTGTTTTTGTTTTTTTTTTTTTACAAATCATAAAATGACATTTAAATCCGTTTGTTAACACAATTATGACCGATTTCCTTTTTCGGCTAAATCTAGTAATCCTTGTGCAGGGATACTTTTTATAACACGTTTTAAGATACTTTTCGAGGAAATTGTTATATAATATTATAGGACACTGCATGCATAAAGTGGCATTTCATTTTAAATCATATTGTTTTATATTGTTCACATTTTTGAAATGTTTTTTTTTTTGTTTTCGCCAAAAAAAATGTGAAAGTGAAGGCAAAACGATTAAAAATGAAACATCACTTTTAGCTGTGGAAAATATTACGAGATATTATATGAAAATATGTTGAAAATAGTCATCCCGAACACTGATGAAAATGTAAAAAAAAAA
>JAQQRF010000646.1:0-60286 GCA_030523145.1 Trissolcus brochymenae
GGACAACACAAGCCTCAGCGCCTCCATCTAGACAGGCCCCAGCTCCTTCATCTCAACCGACTCCAGCACCACGAACAACACAAGCCCCAGCGCTTCCACATTCAATTTAACGGAAATATCTCTTTAACGATATCCCCCAACCCCCTTAAACTAAAGTTGTGTCAATACCATTATCATTTTCATCATTTATTTGCTAAAAAAATTATAAAAAAATTAATATTTCATCATATAATGAAATTAATATGATTTTTTTTACTAAATAATAAATATAACATCAGCTGATTGGATAACACTTTCAATGTAAAAGAGTGATTGCTACTTCTTGTCCTGACATTGATGTATAAACACATTTCTTTTTAACATCGCTAAGTAAAATCTTGTCAAAATTTTCGTGATTTTCTTGGACAGTCATAACTCCTATTTTGCTAGAACGTAATGGATAATCAAAAAGATTCGCAGTTATGTATTGTTTTCCGGTAATAATTATATCGCTCACAGCTTGGTCGTTGTCGTTAGTATAAAAATACATAGATTCAATCCGGATGATACAATTGCTGTTTAACAATGCGACATTGTCGGGATGCTTTTTAGTTATAAACATTTCGCGGAACTCAACTTCTTTGACAAATGTTCTGTTTTCTTCTTTTTTTTCGATGACATATACAGGATTAATTGGCTTTTTTTTTACTTTAAAAATAAGTGGATAACGATTTTTTACAGACTGTACCTCAGTTTGTTGTAACTCCATTAAACGTTTCGAGATTTGACCGACTGGATTGTGAGGCGACATTACAGTTTTTTTTACGAAGCCAATACAATTTTCATATGGAAAGGCAGAAAAGTCGAAGAGTGGAACTTTCATATTAATCACGTCATCTGGTATGTGAATGAGATTATGTATCGTTATAGATAGAGAATCAGCGCCATAGAATGTCGGAAACTCTGAAACGAATTTTCGCAACATAATCTGCAATATTAAACTCTTCGGATGTCGATTTGATCTTTGTTCGAAAGAATCCTAGCAGAGCAAAAAAGTAACATTAAATGTTTGAACTGATTGACCGGTATGATTTCGTGACAAAATAAACCGAAGCAGTATAATAATAGGAATCGGAACTGTGTGGCTTTCCAATTTACAAGAACACTCAAGTCAAATTTATTTCGCTGAAACTCAGCCGGAACGTCATTTGAGATGAGGTCGAAATTTTGTTGGAATGTTTCGAATTCATCGTGATCTAATTTACGCAAAATTTTTTCCGTAATGATTCGGGAAACGTTGTTACATAATAGATGCATCGGGTCAAGGACAACGTCTTTGACAATATCTACACCAGAAATATTCAATAACGGCGAATCTTCTCTTTTAGAATGATGGTCTGCGTTTACCTTATTTAAAAAGGATTCATGAGTGCGAAGTTCACAATCTATATCGTTGAATACACGTTTACTTTTTGTTGCGTTGTCTGGTCTTTTGCCTGTTTTACCGACAGACTCTCCTTTGAAATTGCATCTTTCGCAGCAATAGAACCCGGTGTGTCCTTTGCAGCGTTTAATGTAAGCCCTAGCCGGCGTGTCACAAGCAAAATCTCTCAACTCAAAATGGAAGTGTTTATCCTGAATATCAACACCGTTTAAAACTAAATTGTTTGTTTCGTTTATAAAATCTTCTAAAAATTGATTAGCCGATAAAGGTTTTGAGCGACCATAGTATACAGCAATTATAAAAGGTTTTGATAAATAATCTTTGTGTTTCAACATTCCTAAAATAGTCCACGCGTTATTTTTGGTTTTTTTATAGATCTCTGCACCATCAATATTAATTTCTATCTTGATCGCATCTTCCGTGTATTCTGCAGGATCGACGATATTTTTTAAAACTTTTTCTATTCCGAAATATGTATATTGACCGAAACTCGAATCACCGCTCATCATCAAAAGAATATTTGTTTTATTTACACTTGTGTGAAAAAGGGTTTTGCTAGATTTTGGAAGATCATGGTTCTCACTTCGCAACACCATCAACAAATCGTCAACAAAAGATCGTGTAATGTTGCCAACGTGTCTATGAATTAATGCTACTATTTTCGATTTTAAATCTCCACTCGTCAATTCCTCTTTCGAATTTTCTTTTTCAAACATCGTGAAAATTTCTTCCATTTCTTCTTGAAGCACACCGGAACCTGATTGATTATCAGTTGAACTCTCCATGAACTATAAAAAAATCAAAAGTATGATCTTAATATTCCAAAGTTAATGTAGTTTATAATATTTATAAAAAACTGAATTCATGAAACAAGGGTTATAATTAAATTAATTAAATTTAAATTTATTTAATTTATTTGAATTTATGAAAATTTTAGAAAAGTATATTGAAAAATTATTACAAAAAATGAGTTTTTTCCCATATAATTATATAATATCATAATTATAATTGTTTTGAATTTTTTTTACTCTCTAAATCAAAAAAAGTGGAGTTCCACTTTTTTAAAGTTCATATTCACTTTTTCTGACAGTGCTAAATCATTTTCTCTGAAAATGTGAACATTGACTTTTTGGAATAAACTATCATTTTTGTTTAAAATAATGTACTGGAAAATACACATTCTATTTTTAAAATTCACGTTTCCAGAATGAAGTTAACTTCTAAAAAAGGCAATAAAAATTCCACCTATCACAAATGTAAAAATATTACTTTTTGAAATTTTTGAGAGTAAGAATGAATAGTTCGTTAATGTTTTATCAAAAAACATATCTGGAAAAAAATAAAAAATAAAAAAATAAAAAATGAAAAAAATGAAAATCAATTTAAAATAAAAAACTCATTTGAATTAAATTATTCATTCAGAATGATTATCCGCAGGGTTGTCTGAGATAAACCCAAGTAAAAATCAACCAGATTTTGGCTAGTTAAAAATAGGCACTAGTCAGATTTTGACGAGTTTTACTGGCTAGAATAATCTGACCAAAAACTTGCTAGTTTCTAGCCTGTGTATACGAAAGCAGTTTTTGAGTGCATCGAATCTAGCTTGGTTCTGGCCAGTCAAAACTAAAAAGTTTTTTCGATGAAAAACTATTCTAGATTTCGTCAAGGAAAAACTATTCAGAACTTAGCTAGTTTTTGAGGTAGATTCTACCGAGAAACTAGTGTGATAAATTGTTTTTTTTTTTAATTTGAAAGTAATTTTGAATGTATCAACGGCTTTTACGAAGAAAATTCCATTTCAGAATTTCCAATGGTATTTTTAATGGGAAATTTTTAATTGACACACTCCTTTTCCGTACTATCGAAATAATGTTGGTAATAAATTTAATATTAAAAATAGAAAATATTTAATGATAACATAACAAAGAAAAGAAAACAACAAACGGCAACGATATTAAACAACGAACAACAAAACAGTATCAAAAATAAAAGAAAAAATATATAAATAACGGAAATATAAATATAAAAACTTAACAAATGCAAAACACAACTAACAACAAACAACAACAAAAAATAAAGAACAATAAACAACGTACAACAAACTACAAACAAGAGAACAAACATTCATTTTTCATGACTAATAACATTTAAATATTGCGCCGCAACGCCACCTGTTCGTAGTTTATGGTATTTCATATTTCTTTATTTACTTTTTGGAACTGTCATTGACAGTTCCATTTACTTTGTTGGCAATGTGAAACTATCTATAGTTTTTGCGCATTGTTTTATGTGAACGTCGTTTCACCAGCTACCAAAACCAACAACAATTGTGCTGCTGTCAAATGTATCGTGTGTTTTTGAACGTTCATATCATCTGTCAGACGGGATATAGGATGTTCGGTGTTTTTGTTCCACAAGGACAACGAAGTTAACAACAATCGGATTGGATTGAGTGCGATTACAGGTATTTGACTAAGTTAAAGATACTCATTTCTATTCTATTCTTTTTCTTTTGACGAAAGTGATAGTAACCCGTTTCAAGCAGTGTGTGATATGCTGAGAAATTGACATGCTTGTTTTTGTTGTTGTTTTGCTTACGTGTGGTTCACCTTCTAAAATTTACCTAAAGAGTAAACAATACTTTTATCATACACTTAATATGTTGTTATTTAACCAATATAAAATAATATTTTAATTTTCAGTTATGGACAAATAAACCCAACTCGCAGTCTGATGCAGCATATAGAGCCAAAAAAAAATCAGAGAATAGCCAAGATTATCAATGTTCAGTTTGTAAGTGAAACAGTTCCACAAAGAGAGTGAACAAAATTTAAACTAGAGTGCTCGAAATTCATGGATAGACATGGTGACCTCATAGGAACTCCCAAACACAAGTTGCTCTTGGTTTTCATCTGTGACTTTGTCATCATGCAAAGACGTGGAGTATTACCACATTGTCAAATCTTTACGCTAACAGCGTGAGTGTCAGTCAGTCGCAGGTTTCCGTCACCATTATTGAGAGGATTGAGAGGATTCAAACCCTTGCAACAACAACTTAATTAATATGTTGCTCTCCATTAGCCTGCCGCAAAGACTATCTGCACAGGTTTTCGTCTGCGATGCGTCAGTTGTATCTTATCTTATTCAACGTAGTTCGAGAATACGCTGTTGATCCATTTATGTAAAAAGGTACTGACAATGAATCAGTTTCATTACTTGGACTTTGATTAGTTTCTCAGATCAAACGATACAGTTATTTTGAGAATTACATTAATTCATTTGAATACTTTTATTCATGATTACATTCATAAATTTTTTTTTAAATTCATAAAAATAATTTCTAATTAACGATACGCTTGTTTGTTATTAAATAGTAGTTTTTAACCTTTGGGTGATCATTGTAATTTAAATTTTTGTTTCAAACGAAGCAATTCTTGTGTACATTAAATTCATTATTATGATTTGTTTCAGTTATTTTTTTCAAGATCAAATCGTTGGTTTGGACACAAACGACACGTATACTGAAAACGTTGCTACCTGGTTGGAAAAGAATTTGATACGAGGAATGACTATATAATACACGGTTAGTGCTCATTGAAAGAAAATGTACTCTATACTGATTTGGGATCTGGACTTGGACTAATAACGCAGGTGAAGTGAATAACAACCGGTGTTATAATTCGATAGTTCAAATTAGAACAAAAATTCAAATGGTAAAATTTAGATGTTGTTTTGTTGTTTTCGGTTGTCGGGGAGTTGAGTTTATAAAAGAAGAGAAACCGGTTAATTTTATAACTTTATACAAATCAATCTTTTTCATAAAAATTAATAATTTTTATTTTCTACAGCTAATACTGAAGCTTGTGAATGGACAAAAATGGATAACGATGAAAAGAAAAAAGTTTCTTCCAGAAAACGATCAAAAAAATATAGGAGAAGGCGAAAAATTCTAGAATCAAGTAATTTGGAACAAAATGTTGTTTTTAGCATATAACAAAGATTAGTGAGTCCATAAATCGACGCTTCTTACAAAAACTATTTCGTTTTATCGAATGCTTGAAAACTACTCCATTTGAAGTTTTTTAGAAAATTATTCCGAATTTATAAAACAGTGTATACACAATTAGTCAATCAATCTGAAATAAAATACTTGTCAAGCTCTTTTTAAAATGAAATAGTTTTTATAAGAAACGTCGATATAATATTAAATTAGAATTTATATTCTTATGTGAATATAAAGATCTCACTGAAATCTACCATACTGAACGTTTAGTGTTAGTCTGAATTTTGAATTCTTACTTGTTTTCTCTTTATTTATACTTTTTGAAATCTTGCATTCAATCATTTTATATGCAACTTAAGCAATCGTTTTGTAGGTCATCGAAATGCTCCTGAGGATGTCTCATTGAATGAACCGTCTGTATCTTATACTGTGTCCGAAGGTAGTACCAATGTCATGACTGGGTCTGACGTTTTTCATACCTGCAGCATACTTGATGTGCACGAGTTTTCCAGCGAATCAGATGTGATTGAACATAGACCGATATCAGATGCCAGTCAGGAACTCGACAATGCTAACTACAGACAAGATGAAGTGATACCTTTTGTACCTCACGCACTTCACTTGGAAGGCTTGGCAGAGCAGGACGAAGAAGATGACAAGGAAGATAAAGAGGAAGATGAAGAGGAAGATGACGAGGAAGATGACGACGAAGATGACGACGAAGCGGAAGATGAAGAGGAAAATGAAGAGGAAGATGAAGAAGAAAATAACTACTACAGTCATGATGACTCTGACGTGGGTGAAATTGTCGACATTGTAAACGAAGATTTGACATTCAACGAATGCGATGAACTAAAAAAGTGGGCTATCGATAATAAAATTGCTCTGTCACATGTAAGCAAACTTTTGTTAATTCTGCGCAAACGATTGATACCGGACCTTCCAAAAACTGCGCAAACATTTTTGAAAACGAATTCTTCGCGGTATAACATCTCCTCTTAGGACGAAGGAGAATTCGCCTACTTTGGCTTAGCGAATGGTTTAAAAAATTGTATTGACAGTGAATTACACGCCGACAAAATTGATCTTCAGATAAATATTGACGGTTTACCCCTTTATAAATGTAGTAATAAACAGTTCTGGCCGATTTTAGGGAAACCGTTTTACAAACCAGATGTATATAAACCCTTTCCTGTCGCGATTTACTACGGTACATCAAAACCTCCTTTGAATTTATTTCTTGAAAATTTTGTCAACGAATTTAATCATTTACACGAAGAAGGGTTGACTATCAACGGAAAACACTTCGGGATAGACATACAATGTTTTGTCTGCGATACACCAGCTCGTGCTTATCTGAAAAACATTATAGGGCATGTAGGAAAATACGCCTGCGAAAGATTTACTGTAATAGGAATTCGATACGCACGACGAACAATATTTCCGATAGTCGAAACTCCGGCTAGAACAGATGATTCTTTTCGTAAACAAGAATGTCCTGGTCATCACAAAGGTGATACACCAATTTCGAATATCCCAAGCGTTGATATGGTAACGTCATTCGTTCTCGACTTTATGCATTTATGTTGCTTAGGCCTGATGAAAAAAATGTTACTGTACTGGTTAAATGACAAGCGCTTGAAAATTTCTAACTTAGCTAGAGGATTGCTATCCGAACGAATGGAAGCATTTAGAAATCAGGTTCCATCTGAATTTATTCGGAAACCTCGATCAGTATTAAGTGTAGCTATGTGGAAAGCCACCGAATTTCGGTTTTTCCTTTTGTACTGCGGTCCAATTGTTCTCAAAGATATTTTGAATGTAAACAAGTGGAAACATTTCATGTTTCTTCACGTGGCTTGTCGAATTTTGTGTAGTACAAAATATTCGGTACTTAAAAACAAAGAAGCAAAGTATTATCTGAAAATGTTTGCTGATTTGGCGCCAAGAGAATATGCTTTAGAAATATTAGTATTAAATGTTCATCATTTGATTCACTTGGCAGATGATGTGATTAACATGAATTGTAGTTTGAATTATCTGACAGCTTTTCCATTCGAAAGTTTCTTGGGTGAACTAAAATTATTGTTGCGTTCAAAATACCGACCTTTAGCTCAAATTTGTCGGAGATTGAATGAAAAATATATCATCGGAAACCAAGTCGATAAACCAAAAGTGATTAACAAAGTTTCCATTATAAAAGACAAAATTGATGAAATTGGAGTTAAGTATATTACTAAATTACGGTTTTATGAAACGATTTTAACTACTAACCGTCCAAACAATCTTATCCTTCTTAAAAACAGATCAGTATTTGAAATTCAACACATGATTACTTTTGAAAACCGTATTCATTTGATCGGTCATTATGTCACAAAAAGAGGTCCAATTTTCAATTTTCCTTTTAGATCAGATAAAATCGACATGTATGAATTGACAAACCAACTATCTGCTGAGTCTGAAATAACCATCGATGATGTGGACCAAAAATTAGTTCCACTTTCAATTCGAAAACGAAATCGGACTGAAATTTTCGCCATGCCTTTCATTCATTAAATATTACCAGCAAACTATTGACGGACGAATTTTGTCTAATTCCGAAACATGTAAATAAATATCAAATGACAAGAATATTATAACATTTTTCATTTATTAATTTATTTTCTTTCTAAAAATCTTGTATCTGTGAGATTGTAAATGAAACACCATTTAACAGTTTCAAGGAGATAATTCAAGTTTCGCGCGTTATATTTCAATATAACTTTCGTCGTGTTATTTGTTTGAAAAAACATAAAAAATACGATAGTGTAGGTCCTGGCCATTAATCCAGAAATCGCGCTCGTTACTTTACAGATAATAATGTCGATCCCATAGACTCTGCCAAGGAGCCAGAGATCTTGCTCGTTAATTTGCAAGTGATAATAACGACCCCAAAGAATCTGTCAGGGAGCCAGAGATCGTGCTCGTTAATTTGCAAGTGATAATGTCGATCCCATAGGCTCTGCCAGGGAGCCAGAGATCGTGCTCGTTAATTTGCAAGTGATAACGACGATCCCATAGGCTCTGCCAGGGAGCCAGAGATGGCCCCAGTGTTTTTGCGCACGCCATAACTTATTCTCTGGCATTTTTTTTATCTCTGGGAATTCTTTGGGATTTCACCGAGAGCCAGAGATTTCCAAGAGATACCCCAGAGCTTCTCCCATAGACCTAGCCATAGATTTTTTTCCACGCGGGTAGAACTGTGATTTGTAACTTAGATTGTTATAATAACAATTTTAACTTGTTATAATAATTAAAAGTTGAAAGAGAGAGCCTAAATGTTAAATAAATAAATACTTTTAATTTAAAATAACTACTTTTTGTCTACCATCCTTTTAATATTTTATTTCTCAAGATTACTTCTATTAACTCTGTCGTTCTAGTTTATAATAATTACACACAATTTTTTTAATAATTATTTGATACAATTTTTTTGTAATTAAATAAAGTATTCTGTACTGTTTAATCAAACTTATGTAATTAAACATTGATTTTTCATGGGTTTTATCCATTTATAGCAAATTTCCACGCTAAACAGTACCGGCCCATAATACCCGACGTGTCGGGTATTATGAACCATTTGCACTTTTTTTTATTGATAGTTTTGTTTGAACATTTTATTTTTAATAAAATGTGTTGGATTTTATATTATTAAATTCAAAAACTAATCTCTCCAAAAATAAGACTTTTACAAGGAAGAACATTGTCATCGGGTTAAGTGGGAGGCATGTATTCAGAATTGAGTTTGTTTTTGACGTTGTCGTTTTTATACGTGTTTTCATTTTTTTATGCAGTCGTTTAAATTGTTGTCGTTTATACACACTCACGTTCAAAACGGTAATCATTTTTGTTGCGGTCGTTTTTATACGTGTTTTCAAAAATTACTGCAGTCGTTAGTTTAGCGCTCGTTTATGTGTATACAATTAATACAACAATTGTTCAGTTTGTCGTCGTCCAGGTTCCGTCCAAAAAGTGGTTGATTAATAGCCTTGAAGAACGCAAGGACACACTCGGATTTTTGTACATCAGAAAAATTACTATAGAAATGTTTTGTTTTCTTGTTCATTTAATTTCGAAACTTATATGTGAACAACTTTGAACTTGATGAAAAGCGCATCGCACAACCACCTGCGCCACCTCCATGCACACTGAGGAACAAGATGAAAACTGTAACAAAAACTTGTATAGTCAAACAAGTTCAAACAAATCTCTCGAGTGTTTATAAAATCATCTTTCACTGATCACTACTAAAATATCTGTTATACAAATTTAAAACATTTTCTGATTATGGTGTTCAGATGGTGCCACATACGTTTCCTGCATTATCGATACGGAATATTGAACTTTTGGGGTTACGTTCAGTTCGGTGATGTTACCGACATTCAGCTTAATGTATAAATAAATCTTTTCTCTATGATCTTGTTCATGGCGAAACCTTCATTATGACATAACCTACATGTGTGTCATTTGAAAAATAAGATAACATTTTCAAATCAACATTTGAATTTATCACAATTATAAAAAACACAACAATTCAGTTACTCAGTTTAATACCAGAAGGTAAGAATTGATTTTGTTCATCTTATGAAGTTAAATTTTGGTATCAGTGTATTCATTCGTGTGATTGTATTATTTTCAGCGTTTTCTATCGTTATTGCCCAAAAATGGTCGATGAGGCTGCGAAAAATTTACAAGCCGGGAGTGAAAAACTCAAACATTTGGAAAAAGGTAGGCAATGTATGATTTCCTTTAATACACAAACTATAATAAAATTATTTCGTTTTTTCAAACATTAAGAAAGAATAATTCTTTATTTTGTTTGTCAACAATTTAACGAACCAAGAGAATTTTTCAACCTGATATTGAATTGTCTTTTTTGATTTTTTTCTTTTGAAACAAGATTTATATTATTTTGTTTAATATTTAGAATGTCACAAAGCTCTCGCCAAAAAACGACAATTGGATAGTCAACTGAGCGAAAACAAGGCTGTGAAAGAAGAATTGGATCTTCTCAAACCAAACAACGAAGTTTTCAAACTAATTGGACCTGTTTTGGTGAAACAAGACCAAGATGAAGCTAAGCAAAATGTGAACAAGCGTATGGAATATATATCAACCGAATTGTAAGTTCAATAAACCAAATGAATCAATGAAATATTTAATTATGATAAATAATGAAAAATCTCAAATTAAATTTCAGATCGCGTACAGATGAAATGTTAACGAAACTGGAAAAAGATCACGCGGCGCAGTGTGCAGAGATTCAAAAGCTCCAAGAAGTTTACAACAAGGCCATGAAGGCGAAATAAAAGCAATTTTATTTTCATTTTATATTAATTTTTTTTTTAAACACGGCCCATAAATAAAACAACCAATATCTTGATTAATATATTGTCTTTCTTATAACCATTTTACATCCATCCAAGTTATAGGCTTCCAATACTCGTCTTTACAACATTTTTGATACACAAAACAAACTAAAAAATTAAATATAGAATCTCATTGATAAAAATTGGTGTTTTCATCATTTTATTACCTTTTTTTTAGTATACAATCATTGCACCAAATAATAATTAATGATAATGAAACCAATAGTGTTTTATTTTTATTAGTACAACCGAAATACAAAACGCTTGTTTTTAATGGCAATTAATTTAATAGAGGTTCCCTGGTTAATAGAAATAATAAGTTTTCGTTCTTTTCAGAATTGATCAGTCAATAAAAATTATTACATTGAATTATTACTATTTATTATTTATTATTAATTATCAATTATTAATTATTCATTGTGATTATCGTTATTACAATCTTAAAAAAAAACAAATATACAAACAAAAACAAAGTTTTAATTCACAGATTTTATTACTATAACCTGCCAAAAAATTATGAAGATAAGAGTATTTTTTTATAATGCTGATTGTGTTTCAAGTAGTAATTATTTTTGTCGATTATCAATTCCAAAAAGCACACATTCATATGCTCGTTAACTAGAGAGAATTGCTGTAAATTACAGTAATAACGTAGAATAGAAATCGTAAATTTATAAAAATCAATATTATATGATTGAAGATCAATAAAGTTGACGATTGCGTCGCTCAGTGCATTATTATATCAAAAGGACGCCCCAGAATTTGAGAAGGCATACAAAATGTTCACCAACGTTGCATACAATTACATCTTCTATTTTTCTTTGTTCGATCGAGTTCTCTAGTTTCATCGTTGTTTGTTTGATTTAAAAACTAGCATTCATGAACTGATACGGATGTCCTTTGATAAACATGCGAGCGTGATCAATTCGCAGGGAAAACGTTTCAGTGATGGTTCCTCCTGCGGCGTTTTCGGCTTCCCCCGCCCCCGCTGCCACCACTTGCTCTGTTCGCAGCCCACTGTTCATAGTAACGTTCGGCCTCCAACCATTCCTGATACTTGTACCACCATTCTTCCCACTTGATATAGTCATCCAGCGTCAAATCACGCAGATATCCTCGTGTTTTGTAGTAGTCGTATCTTAAAATAATAATTTCATTTATAAAAATGAATTTTTATTTCCACTGTACTAAGATCATGTTAAAACAGAAGAGTAAGAGACTTTGTTTATAAAAATTTAAGGACCGCTGTTCTATAAGGATTGAGAAGAGCGCGATTTAGTTACAAGAATTTTTAGTTCAATCGAATATCACTTTTTCTTGAAGGATGAAGACGCACAATGAATTATACGAATAACATTTGTCTTGAAAACAAAAATCATTATTCAATAACAATTAAAGGGTCGGATGCAATAACCAGACTGATGCACGGAAAGTTTTGTTTCAATTAAAAAGTATTAAGACAATGATGAATTTATATTAAAATTAAAATTTTTCTCGGAACTTTTCCAATTTATCATAAAGGTCTTTTGAGTGGGAGTTTGCTTATTGCTCCCGGCCCTTCAATTTATAATATAAGTCCAACATTTAGAAAAGTGTAAAATTAGTGAGCGAACTAAGCTTTTTTTTTTAATCTCGGTACTTTCTATTTCATAAAAATCTTTGAGGAAAATATGTACCAGAAAATGGCAAAATTCGTACTTACATTAAAGGTGGATTATTAAAAACATACAATTTCAAGTTTCAAAAACTTTTATGGAAGTTCAATTTTCACTGTTGATACAAACAATGAAATATTTATAATTTATCTCACATTGTGAAACAAAAAATTAATGTTCAAGCATTCTGAAACATTCTTCAAATGTTGTTAAAAAACACAATATAATTTGTTATACACATATATTCCTAATAATTAACTTTTGAATTTAGGTGTGAATTTTGCCATTCTAAGTGTATATTTCTCTTTAATTTATTAAAGTTTATTATCGTTTACCGAACGCGAACATCGTCCCAGCATTCAAGACCTCGTGGTCCCGATGTCAGAAGCGACTCAGGATAGTGCCCAGGTGGTGGTGATTCATATCCAAGTCTCGCAACGCGTTCCTCTCCTTCGATCACAACTTTCATGATATTTTCGCCATCCTTTGTTATGCGCATGTTCTCCATGTCTCTACGATCTACGCTCCATTGGGCCATTTTTCCAAATCTGTACAAAAGAAACATCAGTTAACCATTGAAACCGATGAAATATACACATTTTGTTTGTAAAGTCTCATTGAATATAAAATACCTCTCAGAAAGTGTCATCTTTGGTGGTCCAGTGTGAGAAGTGTTCGATGAACTATCACTATCATCACTCGCGGATGACTCATGAGGTGGATGATGAATTATGGATGGTTCAGGATGTCCAGTATGTGTTTTCTCTATCTTCACGTGTTTGCAAATCTGTAAATGTTTGGTTAATCATTTGATCAAACAGTTGAACTAAAAAATAATTATTACGAATAGGTCAGTTACGATACAAAATATGTCTTTTGTATTTCTTTTTTAATAAAAAGTCTCTGGAAATCAAACCTGTTCATAACAAACGTCTACGAATTCATTCAACGTATGAGTCTGGCAGATTCAGTATTCCATAAAATTATATGGAAAATTCTCCAAAGCCTTTACTTAGACGAACAAATAAATATATTTTTTGCAGCAAATTACTGTAATGTATTTTTTTCTAAAAGTACACAATTTACCCTTCACAAACTACTCTGGTTGGAGTGTTTCCTAACATTTTTCTAATACAGTCAAGATTTGTTCAACAAAATTACTTCTTTGTCAGACTGTTTGATATTTTATATCTTTTGTTGATTAACAACTGAAATTGTCAACTAATTGTGTCCGCACCCTGAAAATCATATTTCCGACATTTTAAACTTTCGACTTCACCGAATTGATGAAAGATGATGGTTAGTTATATTACATCTGGACCATAGATTAGTTGAGTGTTCCCAAAGACCAAAAATTACTGCACCGACTCAGAGGCAACTAGTAGTTCAGTCCATTACTTTTACTTATAAGTGTATAAATTAGCGAAATTAGGCATCTTCACGGCACATGTAAAAAAAACTCCATGCACCAAAATTTCAACAAATGATTTTTCTACAATTCAAAGATCGCTCTGACTTTTTTCATATTTTTTTTTATAAGACACGCCTTTCAGTAAGACGTGACATTTAGTTCTTAAGAATAACAAACTGAAATGACCCATCTGTATGCCGTCTCGCTTTTGGCTTCCACCTACAATTTGTAACAGAATTTCTCTCGCCTCATGAAAATCCTCCGAAGCTTTATACAAACAAAACAAAAAAAAAGGACCAAGATCGTCGACAGTACCATAGACATGGAGTCGGGTAGTCTAGGGTCCTCAGGTACTCTGCTAAATTTGTCCTTGCGTCTAATTTTGACCTCCTTAGAAGCTTTGTACTCCTTGGACAAGCGAGGCGGTTGGGGCATCATAGGTGGGGTGCGCGGACGCGGTGGGGGCGGCGACTTCGGGCGCAGCCGAGACGGCGGGGCCCTCGAGCCGGTTGGGGCCGCTTCTTTGCGCGAACTCGTGCGCACCGGCGATACCGAGCGGGAGCTCGAGCGCGACATCGGCTGGGCTCGGTGGTGCTCGTGCGGCGAGCAGATCGAGCACGACTTGTCCGAGCAGGTGCTGCCGGAGCTCGGGGTGCGCGCGGAGCGCCGGTGCGGCGTGCGCGATCGCGTGCGCTCGCGGGGCGTGCGCGGCCGCGGACTGCGCGGACTGCGTGGCCGCGGGCTGCGCGCTCGGGGACTGCGCGGTCGGGGCGACGGACTGCGCGGACTCGGCGGACTGCGCGGGCCCCGAACTGCGCGCGCACGCGAGCCCGGACTGTGCGCTCGAGGGCTCCGCGGACGGGGACTCCGCGGCTCTCTGCGGCCCTCGCCGTTGCCTCCCACGTACAGCTCTTTGTAACCGCTGTGGCGCCATCTGTTTGGGTCCCGCTCCTCGGCCTCGAGGAGCTTCTTATTCCAGTAGCTGCTGGACTGGGACTCGCGTGCCTTTCGCATCACGCTGTCCAACTCGCGACGCTTCGAGCTTGAACTTGACGCCTCGCTCCGCGCCTGCGATCCGCTCGTGTCCATGCGCATCTTGCTCGAACCGCTGCTGCTGCCTCCTTTCCGTCTGCTCTCGTAGTCCCGCGACATCTGCAAGTTGAGACAAACGTTGTACTGAATGCTCGTTCAAAAACATCCAAAAATATCTGTTATCATTACTAGTGTCTAAGAAACGTCTCAAATTAATACAAAAAACGCCATTATTATTTGACAACTTTGACATGATTCTTATTTTCAAGTGTATATGAACAAAAAGTTCCACAGATACACACAAAAAATCGTACTTGACAAGTGCTCCATTGATTTTGCTTATCTTTTGTTTGATATGTGGTTGCAAATTGTAATCATACAAAATACAACACTGATAAATGTAGTTTTACAATATTCAGAATTCTGATTTTTAAAGACAGTCCAATAGTTGATAATTATTAATTTTGCGTCAAAAAAGGAATATTTTGATTCCAACAAATGCAATTTCTGAATCTGTCATGATATAGATTTTTTGTTTCATGTTTACAATTTTCCAATTTTCTTTCGTACGTGCGTTCGTACCAAAATAATAAAAAGTCAAACAATTCCTCAAGTATAAGTTGAAAAATTGGTGTAAAAAAATGGTGTATTAAGTAGACGTTGGAAAATTGAAAATGAACCAATTTGTCCCTTCTTAGTATTAATTCGAGATGTTGTTCAATACGTCTTCAAACAAATATTTTAAAACAATCTATAAAAAGTGACATAATTTAAGACACTTATATTTACTATATGAAAGCATTAAAAACAATCAAAACTCTAATTTTCTGAATATTCAAAACATTTTCGTTGAGTTCAGATTCAGAATTTTCAAATAAAAACTCCTCGGTTTTTTAGTCCGCTTGTGAAACCGACTAAAACAAGATACCCCGAGCGTGATTGTATAAGCAAAATATTTGAATTGTATGTCACGCCAGTCGTCTGATATGATATGCCAGGCGTAATTGTAAACCCAAGATTAAATTAAATTTTACTCTCAATAACAGCTCAATAAACTTCTCCGTATCCCTACAAAGCAAAAACCTCAATTCAATTCAATTTCTTTTCTGAACAAAACAAAACTCGTTCTCGTTTCAACAATCGAAAATCATTTTGTTAAGGTTTTGACCAGATTGTTGACAAGATGTTCCATCTTGACTGTTTACAAACTTTGTTCATAACCAGCTTGTCCGATATTATTCAAATGTGTACATAAAAAGTGCACCGGTGATGTAAGAATTTAGAACAAAACATGAACAATCATCAAAAAAAAACAAACAAACAAAACAAAACAAAAACAAACAAAATTTACAAAAACACAAAAGTAGGACAACTTTGAATGTCAACATTGGACAAAAAAAAGCTCCGCGGGTGTTAATCGTAAACATTGATAGAGAAAGCTAACAAACAAAAAGAAGCAGCTGGTAAACAATGTAGATCGCGTTGTTTTTGAGTTTCCGGATGTTGACGAAAAGGGGATAAGAGTGTGTGTATGTGAGAGAGAGAGGGGGGGAGATGCGGATGGGCAGTCGAGTGAACCGAAGGTTAGGTAAAAGCAAGGTACCTAGTCTGTTGGAGATGAAGCGGTGTGCGATCGCGACACTTGGACTGGTTCGGGCGGGTACTCCTAGGAGACGATTGAACACGTTAGATCTCATGATACATGAAGAAACAGAATCCATAAGGATAAAAGAGCGCAATTACATCCGCAGTTTGAAGGCGCGGCGGTTACAAACAAAAATCGAAAATAGCATCCGGATTAGGGACGTTAGTTCATTTATCTTAGCCGTGACTCTTATGACGTCACGCAACGCGATCAGCGTGTCGCGGCTCTTCCGCGACGAAGAGCCCCGGAACGCGGACAAAGCGGGCCGCGCGCTCGCAAGCGGCCGCGGCCGCAAGCTGCGCGTCGCGACGCTACGTCCATGCAAAGCGTCGGGCGTGAACCAAACCGATCGATCTCGGCCGCGTACGACAACCGCGCTCGTTTCATCGCTTGCAACAACTGCCACTCACTTTTCTCACGACGCGAACTTTTGCATTTTCTTATTCCCCGTCGAGTTCTGAGGCGCGACCAGCTTCACGTCGCCAATGCCCACCAGATCACACGCTTTATAGAATCTCACGACCATCAGCACCCGGGACACAACGACAGTATGACCTGTCGTCACTTCCCCCCCGCACACCCCCCAGACGCTCGTACACCATCTTTGCACCCGATCGGTAACGCAGCGAGTCCAATTGCCGACCCGACAGTGTACCAACACAGAGGGCGCTGAATGTTCTGTTTGTTTTTTCTCTTAGATTCAACATCATTTCTTTGCTTTTAAGTTTTTACAATTTTTTAGACACTCATAAGCCGAAGAGAAAACCAGTTTTTTTTAGGTTTTTCATTATTTGGTATAAAAATAGATGTAAGAAAGATTGTTCAAAAATTGTGAGCATGAAAAAAAAATATTGATACTATTTTTAGAAGATGATGGAATAATTGGTGTTACAATTACGTATAATTTGTCACAGATACTTCAACTGCTGTTAGATCATCATTTCAAATTTCCCGCCGATTGATCACCTGTCTGCCGACGACTGTCAAAACAATAAACAGTGACAATTTTGCGCGTAGGTTTTAATTGAAAAAGAAACGAGAGAATTGTTGTAACAATGATTGCTATTGGGTTTGAAGGTAGTGCCAATAAACTAGGTATCGGGATAATTAAGGACAATGAAGTTCTCTCAAATGTGAGGCACACGTACATAACTCCTCCCGGTGAAGGTAAATATAACCTATAAGTTCAAAATTTAAAATGAAAACACATTGAAAATACATGACAATTTTATTCGCAAAGTAATCGTCATTCAACAATTATTCAAGTTAGTATTTATAAAATTATACATCTTTGTTTAACGTCTTCAGAATTTTTTAACGATGACAATCTTTTGTTCAATTTATTATTTTTATATAAATGCATTTTTTTCATATCTTTAATTCTTTTATTTTGAAATTCACTGTTTTTCATTTGTTCAAGGTTTCCTACCTCGAGAAACGGCTCAGCACCATCGTGACCATGTTTTGTCTGTGCTGAAAAAAGCTCTGTTGGACGCAAAACTGAGCATGAAAGACGTCGACGTGGTTTGTTACACAAAAGGTCCAGGCATGGGAGCTCCTCTGACAGTATCAGCAATAGTCGCTCGGACGGTTGCTCAGATTTACAACAAACCAATGGTCGCAGTGAATCACTGCGTCGGTCACATCGAAATGGGTAGACTGATCACCGGCAGTCAAAATCCAATCATACTTTACGTCTCTGGTGGCAATACTCAAGTGATTGCCTATTCGAGACAACGATACCGCATTTTTGGCGAGACAATTGACATTGCGGTTGGTAACTGCTTGGATAGATTCGCTCGGGTTCTGGGTCTGTCGAACGATCCCAGTCCTGGATACAATATCGAACAGCTGGCTAAAAAGTTCGTTTACCAAATATAACATCTATGAAAACAAAACAAAGATAAAATATTGTTCTAGATTGTGCTTTGAATATTATTATACTTTGCTGTACGATGCTAAACAAATATTTACTTTTGCTTTTTCAGGGGAGATAAATATGCACCCCTCCCTTATGTGGTGAAAGGAATGGACGTGTCTTTCGCAGGGATTCTGAGCTTTGTGGAAGAGCGCTATCACGATTGGATAAAAAGTGGCTCATACACCCCCGAGGATCTGTGTTTTTCTCTCCAAGAGACGCTTTTTGCGATGCTCATAGAAATAACGGGTATTTCGTGAATCAAACGGGATATAACGTTGTCCCTCGAAATTGTTCCCGATTAAATTGAACCGTCTGACATTTGCAGAAAGGGCAATGGCGCACGTGGGATCGACTGAGGTGCTCATCGTCGGGGGCGTCGGCTGCAACGAGAGGTTACAGCAGATGATGCAAGCCATGTGCGCGGAACGAGGCGCCAAGTTGTACGCAACTGACGAAAGATTTTGCATCGACAATGGCGTTATGATTGCAGTCGCTGGACTGTTGCAGTTCAAAAGCAGCGGTCACACTCCATGGCTGGAGACTAATTGTGTACAGAGATTTAGAACCGATGATGTTCTTGTTAGTTGGAGGGAATAAAATATTTGCGTTTCTTCATGAAGTTCAAGTTTTAATGATTTTTTAACATGCGTTTGTAGTTTTTTAAGGAGTCAGTACACAGTAAAAATCATCATAAAAAAGGTCATCCCCTCTATTGAATCGCTAAAAGAATATTCAAATACACTTGGGAGTTTGTTTGAGTTTTCTATCTATATTTAAGTATCGAGTACAGTCTTGTCACATAAAAATAAACAATTTTTGATCAAAAAAATGATCGTAAAGAAAAATATTACATCATGAAGAAATACTGTCGTAAAGTTGAGACAGTTATTTTTTTATTGAGTTTTCAAGCACGCTCTTTGCAATCAAATTGTTTATAACTTTTGAACAAATTAATGAAAAAAACCTACGTCAATGTTGAATCAACTCAACGAATCTTTCGCGCTTTATTAGAAGTGAAACGGTCGGATAAATTCCGAAAAATTTTGCTTACAAATTTCAGAAACACTTGAGATTAAAGATCAGTGCGCATGTACATTTCTAATTATTAAAACAACTATATTTTATAAACAACTGAGACTTTTTAATTCAAATTTTTCCCTCGTCATCTACATACGTCAAAATATTTCCCAAGCAAATGAAAATCGATTTTTTCAACATTCTACTGTGTACTGACCCCTTCAATTTAATTAGGTCCTGATTTGTAATTGGATTGTGTTTCTGTGGAAAGGACCTCAAAGAGATTAATTAAACTTGATCATTGAAGTTTAATTGCTCAGTGTTAACATGTTGAACAGCATTAACAAGTGACCCCATCATATACAATCATACAAGTCCTTTATCTGACATGCAGGTTCATTCAAGCATCACAGCCAGCTGACAAACAGTTAAGCTTGCACGATAAGAGGAATGTGGAACTTCATTTGCCATTGCACAAACATACGCAATTGGTTAAGCAAATTTTTCTTCTCTTATGTTTTCCTTCAACTTTTGAATTCAAATTCATATGTTTAATTGTCCCTCTTGTTTTGGTTTCAGATTTTAAACGACGTTAAGATGCCAACTCCAATTTCAGATTGTTACGGAGGCACTTAAATGTCGAGATTGTTCAACACCTCTCCATTGTTCGCAACAAAGGAAAGTAGTGAAACGGCGCAGCGCACTGCCGATGCATTCTCTATTCATTTCTGCTTTCATCGTTCAGTCAAATTTTCTTATCCGATGCATTTCTTGCTATCAAATATTTCCAGTAACGATTTTTTTTCCACAGATGAATATAAACGTTTTCACGGCACCGAACTTGCAGCCAATTCACCAACACTTGAAGCAATCCGGCAGAGTGCTTGCTTATCACTTTTGAAAAGTCCCTGCGAGATATATTTTTGGAAATCATAAGATTACGTTCGAGTGCAGATATAATGGCGATAAAAGTTTATCCATTCGTCAATAATTTTATCTCTTGGATAGATAATTTCGTGGGGAGCCGAGGGGTGGTTGGGAATTATTAAGACGTCGACGTAACCGGACTTAGTATAAACACCGCAGCTTTACATCTAAAACTCACACGATCGATATCCCCTTTACAATTGTTTCACATATCTTTTATTAGAAACGAACTATTTTTATTTCAAATTCAATTCAAAAGTCTATTTCAATTTTGCCTCTTCAGATGTGACCTTTCATTGAGTGAAAAAACTTTGAAAATTACACAAAAAAAAGAACAATTAAATCATATTTCAGGATAGGATTTTGAGTATTGTTTAATTTGTTGTTATCAGTTTTATTTACATATTAAATAATCGAATTGATGTTGGATCATTAATTGAGAAATGACAAAAGCTGTCAGGTGTGGGTGAAATGATGGATTATCTTCTATCCGTGAAATAGATATCAGTAAGATACGGTGTGTCAGCGCATGAAATGCACACTAGCGTGACCAAACTTTACACTGCATTATATTATTAAACTAGGCATGCCGCACAAATCGTCGTTAACAGTTGCGACGCCTGGTTATCGCTAAAATAAATTCCCGACAATTTTCCCCATCGCTTATTGATTCTCATTGGACGTATTATTATGTTTAAAAAAAAATCAGAAAATATAGCCTGCGCGATCATAACGTGAAACGAAATAAATTCAGCCGTGCATTTAGGTTGAGTCGCGAAAGAAAATCGAAACTATCGCGTTTACAATACAGCCCTATAAATTTGTCGGCAGAATCAATCCCAGTTTAGAACACCACGAATCGTGTTTAAAAATTAATGCTCCAATTTTTCCTGGGTGTACGTCGCTGTAAATTCGATCAAACGTTTCGCACTGTCAAATGCCATGAAATACGACCTCGCGATTCTAATTGATGGAATCCAGGTGAAAGTCTCATTTTTTAATGCTCACCTGTTATGCTTAAAAGTGCATTCAATGTCAATGTTCAAACCCCATTTTTCGACAAAAATGAAAAAAAATTGATTAAACCTTTCAAAACAAATTAGCAATTTTTTTTAATTAAAATTATAAAATAAATTAAATGAAAATTATAACGTTTACCGAACGACTTCCTATCTGAAACAAAGTTCATATTTATCAAGAGAAAAAGGGAATATCAATTTTTAATCAATAAATTGAAAAAAGTAATAAAATTTACTTTTTGAAAAAAAAAAAAACTGGGATGATCTATTTAAACTATAAACAATGTAGGTGATCTTGAAATATGCAATGCCAATTACTAACGAGCGTGGTAACAGATAATAGACGTACCATGGGGAGCGCCCGTTTAAAACCATTACAAAAGTCGTTTTCCCCGGCCTGAAAAGGTAATAATGAATTCAATGGTTGACTAACGAAGCAGAACCCCTCGAGTTGAATCGAACCACCGATGATAGAACAGAGTGGGAACAAGTGTTTTTAGTCTGATGACTGTATTTTTGGAAGGTCTGACTAGGATAATGATGTGTGAGGAATTTATCACCATAACTTATAGGAGAGGAGTTTAAGAACCTCCTGATGGCTTAGTATGTTAATGTTGACAATTTTTAGTGGGGTGCTATTGATACTCGACGCCTTAATTAGTAGTCGGAAATTCGAATGATTATTCAAACTTTCAGATTTCTCTCAGAGTTTTCAAACACCATAAAATTCACGTTAGGAGCGGAATTCAGCGAGGGAAAAAGTTTTCAAACTTATGAAAAGCGATAAATCCAATAAAAAATAAATCGACTTCGTTACCAAGTTGGAACATTTTCCGAGTTTTGAATATTGACTATCTCGCTGGAAATTACCTCCCAAGTCAGAGTTTATGTGATTTTAAATAAAACAATTTTTGAATTAAGCAGTGCATTCTTGCATTACATTTGATCGGAAAAGACGAGTGTTGTACATTCGAACCAGGCAGGATCTATCCAGATGAATGTAGCTGCTGCATCAAAATTGATAAGCCCAAAACTACTTTGAATTCCAGAAGGAAATAGGATTGATGCCACTTTTTGTTTGACTACATACTTATTTCGAACATCAAGGTAACACCTTGCTCAGAAACTCTGACGAGAGATGTACTTTAAAATTGTTCGAAGATTCACTCTACCGAAAACCAAAACGTAAGGACCTCTCGAGAAAAAGAATTGTTGATGGCTGCATATTGACAGTATTTTTGTTCGAGTACAATGTTGTTAAATTTTTATACGAGCTGGTGTACTTTTATTATTACTTTCTACGCAGTGATAAAATAAATAACATTATTCGATATCATGCATACACGATATCGTATACATGTATTCTCAATACTTTTAACTTAATTCTGCAATCTAACAGAGATAGATGGGGTATTATTATACCTTTAACATACAATGTGAATGTGTACATCTTCATTACGGTTTTTCTAAACAAAAAAGGAAACTTTCATACCATTCATTCTCGGAGATTCGTCAATCGAACCTTTTAAAAAATTTACTTAAATTGTTTTTAAAGACAATTCTTCACTACACTCACGGGATTATCCGCTGAATGGCGAGGAAATGAATTAAAATTCAGTGTATTATCTTATGAATAACTTCTGAAAGGATTATAACCCGGGGAAAAAATAGAAAAGTTTCATGTCTGGACGTGTATGAATAAACATGACCAGACGTAATTTATTCAGATTCTGAAAAATGATTTTTGGTTTGATTTGACATGATTGAGTCAAAACTTGACCCAATCAGACCACTTACAATTTTCTCAGATCTGACTTCAAATTTGTGCTTGATCATTATTATCAAATTGGTTCAATCAAGAATTTATATTCATTTATTTTTGTCAATTCAAATACAGCTTCACAAATCTAATAACCAAGACGAATGAAATTTTAATTGCTCATACAGCTGTTGCAGCTGAAAATTTATTTTATTCAATTTCATTAAACGTTGTAAAATAATCAAATCCTTCTTCCCGGATCTCATGCAAATCCTCATCAAATAATCCCCCAAGTCAACGTTTATATCTATTCTCATTTATGTCCCAAAAAGTATGAAAACTTTTGTCCCCCCCCCCCCCAAAAAAAAAAACATAAAACCAGAAATAATGTGATTTTGTTTGTTCCATCCCAGGTGGCCTTATGCTGATCTTGAAACAGACAAGGCGAGGTCTTATTTCGTACGAGAAATCGGTTGTGGAACAATTGGCAGTGGACGACGATGACGAGCGGCCATGGAGTCACCATGACCAGAGAGCTAGGTCTCCCAATGTCAGAATTATTTTTACTCATGCGGTGCAGTGTATCCTAGAGCAGCTGATCCCCTCCATGGGCGATCAACTCTGGGATCCACCCTCCGGTGCGAGATCAAGCTGGTTTTGTCTACGAGCGCAGAGAACGAGCGAGTGAGCCGGGACGATGTGCACGCACGCTAAATTCGATTTTCGTTTGATGTGTTGGGCGAACGAGCGCGTACGCGGAGATATATAGCCAGCGAGTTGATCGCACAGACAGGCGCATGGCTGGCCCGATTCCAAGCACCGCCTCGTCGTCGAGGCGAAGCCAGCAGCACCAGCAGTAGCATTAGCAGCGGCGCTCGAGGACGTGTCGCGCTCGGTCGAGTGATCGTCCCCAAAACAGAGTCGGCAGAGCGTGTGCGCGTGCTGACACGCGCGTGCAACACACCCGGGACAACATTGTCGGGGCGCGCGAAGCGCCGGGCAATTGACATCGGACGCGACGCGCGTACAACCCGTACCAATCGATAGATGAGTGAATCCTCGCTCGCAGCGCTCGTGGAACAAGTGGTGGGCCACGCGAATGCGAATCAGCCAGTGCGCGCCGCTCGAGCCAGCGGACATGCCAACAGCCATGTGTGACGCGATTGCACCCGAGCCCAATCCTGGCGACGATCGCCTCTCCTGAAAAGGTGTGTCTCCGTCCAAACCAAGCACGCCTCGAACATCACAGGTGGTTACACCAAAACAAGCCCCTGCCTAAAACTCACAACTTGTGACCAGTCCTTCTCTCACGTCTGCAAATCATCTCCTCATCAATTCTCTCTTCTGACAAGTCCAATCCAACCGAAATTTGCAGCTCCTGTACGCTCTTCGAGCTTGGGATTTACTTTGAACCTTTCGCTAGAACCTACTTTCAAAATGAATTAATAAATGAATGAATGAATAAATAAACCAAGTCCTGTCACACAGACCTAAGTAGGAGGATTTCTCACAAGTTCTACATATCGGCGAATGGCCGTCACAGCGATGTCACTCTACAATGCGGCATTGTTGCGCTGCCATGGCACAAGTGCTTCTCAGTGTTGGCAAAGCATTGCAAAGTGGGTGTGAACGTTTTTTTTTTTTTTTCCTTTCTTTCTTTTCGTCTAGCACTGCTCTTTTTTTTTTTTTTTTGAAACCTTCAGTGTCCATTGTTTACGCGACTAACGAAGCCGGAAAGCAGCATCCGAGGAGGATGCGAAACGTCTCGCCACTAGGGCCGCAAAAGAGACAGGGTTCCGTCATTTGTGTCAATTTATGCGCTCGCAATCCTCATCTGTGGTTTCTGGCAGGACCGCCAAATTTTTCATTTCCTATGCGCCATCCATCATTGTCATTTCACGAGAGAGCAGTTTTCTTTCTCGTTCGACTGCATTAGCATTGTTTCTATCGCGCGGGTCAAATATTTATTATTACACGCGTTCGAAAAATTCAAGCCAACGATGACTGTTCGTTGCGCATTTCTCATATTTATGGCTATCAAACATTTCAACAAAGTAGGTTACATCGCACAACGTGCTGTCTGATATCTTCTTCTTCCTTTTTTTTTTTTTTTTTTTTTTTTTTTTTTTTTTTTTTTTTTTTTTTTTTTTTTTTTTTTTTTTTTTTTTTTTTTTTTTTTTTTTTTTAGAAATCGCGGCTGATTCTTTTTGAGTGGCGGAAAAAAGTTTTTTTTTTCTCTCTCTCTCTTTTTTTTTTAATGGGTAGAGGCCAGTTCTGGGTTTGTTTGTAAATGTCAAATCAAAGAATTTGGAGTAACGAGAAAAGTTCGTTGTCACATGATGTCGTGTCATGTCAGATGACAGTCATTGATAGAAATGAGGTTACACGTTTTACTACTCGTTTCTGTTGGCCGCTTATGAGCAATTAGAGTAGAACGCTTTATGAGTACCCGCAGCTGCTTAGTCATCCTCGATTCTGCATCTTGACCATGCATCATAGCGTTAATTGATAACGTTCGAAATTTTGTGTTCAATTCAATCCTTTTACACTCCAATTTGTTTCCGATGTACAATTAGAACCTGAGAAAAAAAAAGTTTGAACACGTGTGTGTTTGAACAATTGTTTGCAGTTTAGTACAAGTTTACACACAATTGTACAATTATTATTTCTTATTTAATTAATAGATAAACTCATCGACAAACTTTATTACAACTTTTTTATTTGTTATTTATTTTTTTATTTTTTAATAGATTTTTCAACGTATACAATTTTTTAATTAAACACTTTCTCATATGCTGAAGTGATTTTGCTGTAAAAAAAAAACCATAAATTTTATGTAACAATTTTTGAATTGAATTAACTTGTGTCAAAGGTTATTATCATTAACAATAAAACAATTTAGTCGTTAGGAAGAAATTATTTTTGGCTGTTTTCAAATTACGTTAAAAAATCACACTACTTAGAATAAGATTTAACTTTGTTTATTGGTCTCAATTTTCTGATCTGCGAATCATGTTTGCACTCAAGTAGATGAAAATAAACAAATACTTGATTGAGCTAATTTTTGATACAAATTAGCATGCACGAGTTTTGAAGATCAAAACAATCAAGTTTTACTTGGTCGGGTAAAATCGGATCTACTCATTTTCCTGACATGGTCAGGCTAGAAAAAGTCAGGACAGATCATGTTTTTTTAATTTTGGGCTCTTAAACTAACATAGACATGCTGTAGGAAAACATCTCATAGGATAAAAATTGTGCTCTCTGCTAATAATAAAAATAAAGAAAATAAATAAACGACGCTAACCGAACCTCTTGCACCAAAAAAATCAGAGGTTTAGAACGGAAATCATGGAAAATTTTCAAACGAATGATTGTTTTTTCTGAATTTTCAAACTCAATGCGACTATAAATACTCAGTTTTTTTTGTGTGTAAATACAGGTGAACACATCAACACCATTTTTTTACGCGCGCATTCGAGCGATGGCATTTTCGGATTTAGTTTGGGTTAAATATAAATAAAAACGTTGTATCGAAAACGAAGAGGATTCACTTCAAATGTCTTTTTTTTTTTTTTTGTTTAGTTTACTCTTGTATTTAACAACCATGAGGAAATGTAAAAATAACGATAAAATAAAAAGTACAGACTTGTCGAAACACCAACGAGATGAATGAATTTTGCATGTTCACGCCTGTTGGCTATTTAATGAGAATTTATTTGACGACTAAGTTGATTAATTAAAAAAGGTGTAATGCGTGTAATTTAATATAAATTCATTGAGTTCCTACATTGCAATTGACCTTTGTTATATACCTATATCTCAGGGTTGCATCCCCGTATAGAAATTCTGTGCTAATTGTTTGCTACGGATGTTGCGTCACTTTGTATAGAGAATAACGAACCGCGTTATGCACATCTAGGAGTACTTACTAAACAAATTCTGTCATTTTGCAGCTTTTCATAATGCATGCTAGTTACAAAGTGGAAAATTATTTCTCATTTCATGCAATTGCATTTCCCTGTATAAAATACATGCTTGCAAAATATGAAAACTCCGACAATGGTTTTTCTCCAGGATATATAAACAAAATTTTTTTTTAATTTTTGAATAAAAACCAAGTGAGAAATGAAAGTTCAAAATTAACATTCAACTTTTGATCTATTCTAACAATCCTTTCTTTTAGCAGTAACTTTTTAGTTTTTGAAATATTATAATTGAATGGAATGTTAATTCCAAAAAAATGATGAGCACCAAAAAAAAAAAAAAGGATTCAAAGGATTCTAAAGAGTGCAAAAGTTGAGCACCAGCTGAAAATGTTGTCCAAAATATATTTCGAGAAAATCAAATTGTGTCTTTGAAACATGCATGCAATCTCTGCTTTAAATTCGTGAAAATTAAACATTCATGATGCACGATTTCTACTTATTAGAATAGATAAAATTCAAACGTGAACGGAATGTAGGTACTTTTCAAATGATATACTTCTCGCCCGTAGCGAATCATTCAATATAATAATAACAAATCGAGGTGCAAAGATAGTCTGTGCTCGATCTTTTTTAATAGTGACAATAATAATAAACGAAAGTATAAAAAAAGATTTTTTTTCTAAAAAAAAAAAAATTTCAGATGATTTTACACTCTAGCTGGCAAATACGGATTCCCCCTTTGTATCTTCTCATAAAGAGCAGATAACGCTCGCAAGAAAATTGCAATTAACGCTTTTTACGTGATTCCTTTATTTACGAAATAAACGTTGTGTGTTGATAAAACAAAAATTTGTTTTAATTTGTTAAGGGGATTAAAATCTGAAAAAAAAATTGACCTAAATAAAGAAGCTCGGAAATATATATCCAGATTTTACGATTGACGTATCTTAAACGTCCCTAAAACTTTGCGAACTTTCCTCCAAAGTTTGTTCAAGTTAAAAAATATAGTACTCATTAATTTATAATCTCCCCTCTTTTTTTTGAACTCTCTTAACTTGAAATAATACAATGATACAGATGAAAAATCTTTGTTATTTCATTTTTTGAGGGAACAAAAATTGAATCGTGAAATATTTATAATTTGAGCTGTGCCGCAAGGATGAAAATTTTGCGCTGGTACGTGATCGCGGATGGATCGTAAATTCGAGGAACACTGCTGCGTCTTGCGGTTTATTTTTATTTAATCTCACCGAAAGACTTTTCGTTTCACGATTATGCAAGTCTTGCTTGTTCACATTAGCAAATTGATCCGCACAATGTTTCAGTATTGAGCTACTACTTTCTCCGACGTCTTTAGTTTTGTATAGTGTTTTACGAATGTTGCTGTAGGCTAATGCCTTCGTGCGCCACACGCTTTCAATTTTATTACCCTAGTGCCACATCGGCGTGTTGAACAAACAAGTTATTCTCATCAATCATTTATTATCTTGGGTACCTATCAAATTAAAAATTAAATATTAAAACTTATGCCTATGGTGTTTATTACTAATCGATGCAAATCAATAAAATGCGTTTTTTTCTTTTAAATGAAATAACACTCTCTATTTCTCAAAACAAATTTTGATCATCAAGTTTCAATTGAATCCATTCGATATTACTTTTAATTGAACTGTTCGATTGATTTTGAACCTAGCAAAAACAAGTTAAAGGTCAATTAGCGCTTCCAATATGTTTTGTGATAAATTTTGTTATTTAATATGAACAAATTAGGCAAATATTCTGAGATATCGATTTTGTACAATTTTGCACTGTTGATAATTAATATAATGGATGAATTAATAAAGGCCAGAGTTATATTACCACTTTATATAATTCACTCGGGTCACATCAATAACCAGGTCAAATAGTAACGTGAAATTAAAAAAAGAAATTCATTTGTCTAATTGATAAGAATGAAAAAGAATGACGTTGTTATAAAATTATAACTGGTTTTCGTATCGTTTCATCATGTATTGTTTAGGAGAAGTTTAAGTGAACTTGGCTCATTTGAATAACTCGCAGCTCAAACTTTTGCCATGTTCTTGCAAAAACGAGCCTAATAAAATTTCAATGAACAAACGATAAATAAAATTTCGTAAACAAAAAGAAGTAACCAAAAATGTTGGTCTTTGAATCGAAAAGTTGTTTAGTCTTTTGTTTTTTTTTTGTTTTTGTTTTTTGGAACGTACAAAATTGTATAAGAAATAAGACTGCACGGTAATTAATGGTACGCCCTGGCGCACGACGTTTTTATTTTCACTTGGCAAGGAATATCATTTCCAGTTCACTTTATAATCTCCTTTCAAAATGACCCGGCAACTTTTCTTTTTTCTCAATTAACTTGAATAATAACCACAAAAAGAATAATTTATACGAAAATAAAAATGGTCCTGGAGCTTCACAAAATTCTCGACCAAAATTTGAACCAACAATCTTATATGGTCCTCGAAAATTCTCGAGACAAATGTTTAAGTACAAAATAAAGCAATAAATAATCAGACACTGAATAAAAACCAACAAAATTTTCATCCTGTTTCGTGAAATTGGAAAAATTCAAATTCTAACCTAATTTTAAGGTTAGGAGACAGGTTCGTAATTCCATTTTTTATAGCCAAATAAAATAATGATAAGAAATGTCATCTTTCAAAAAAAAAAAAAAAAAAATCATCTTCATGTTCATCACAAAATAAAAAAAAGACAATAAAACAAGTGTATTAATTTTAAATTAGTTTGAATGTTGAAAGTTTGAAAACACATCATCGTGTATTGCATATTCAAGAGTACATATGTACAGTTGTAAAGAGCAGTCGGACTCGGTAATAAAAGTGTATCGTAGATCAATTGATATTGTACAAACCAAGTAGCGGATTCGGCCGGTTTATTGAAAATACCAAGTGTATCATCGACGGTTGAAAAAAGTATGCTAGGAGGGAGGGGGTAAATGTTTTTTTGTCGATTTTACGAGCACTTTTGTCCGCCTCGTCGGACAACCCTTTGGCTCACCTATCGGCTGTAAAGTAGGTCGCCATCGATTCTCACGACCGCGAAGTCAGTACACTTTATGAGTTTTCAATATCGGCGGTTGTTGCCTGCAAGAAACGGTCGTGCATACACTCAATTCAGAACACAGTAATACCTTCGATCGATCGGTCAGACGTCGATTTAAGGACTCCGAGATCTTAGACGGATCATCGTAATGGGCACACAATAAGTGTGTGAACATTTATATATAACTCCATAAATGCCACATATGTCCCATTTATGTATCAATATACACATATGAAACCATATGTCCCATTTATGGAACAAAATTTTAGGCAAAATTTATGTTACATATATTTTATATGGCTGAAGATATGGTTGACATTTATGGGGACATGAATGGGCTCATATATAAATTTTTAGTTGGAAACGAGAGCTCACAATATGGAACCAAAAAAATAGCCTCAGAATAAGGTATAAATATTGTTCTCATCTGGTTCGTGATGCTGGATAAACAAAGTTCACAAGTTTCAGTTGGATTGTTTGTTCGGGTGTTGTTTGATACGAGGTCGAAAAGTTTGGGATGGATTGAAAGAGTTCGTTATTTTCAAAATCGTTTCAATTAAAATCTAGTTTGGATTTTATTCGGCAAATTGTTTACTACAGATTTAAAGGTCGCTTTCTTATCCCAGTTTAAGAGTGCGGCCAATAGGTCAAATTGCTTTAAGACTAAGTAAAAAAGCAATCTGAAATCTTTGGCTCCTTGAACAGTCGTAAAAAATGAATGCAAAACATCAATCGTCCATAAATTAACTCAGCTTCTTAATCAAGTACTTGGCTTTGCTTTGAAAGCTCTTTACTACATTTTTATTATTTAAGGTGGTTTTAGCGATAAGTGAAAAATGTCAGAAAGTTCACATATAAAATTGACATCGTTGATTTTCTCTTTGAGTTTGCAAAATAGATATATAAGCCATAAATATAGGTATACCTCGAAATTAAAAAAGTTTCAATGAATCAACATTATTCATACAAACAAATTGCATGAAATTATTTCAAAAGTTTATTCAAACGTTTGTATTAATTAAACTGAAACAAAATGAACCATCTCAAGAGCCAAAAATTGTTTGACAGAAATGTTCCTCCCGTTATTGTGCTTTTTTTGAACATTTTTTTTTTTTTTTTTTGGTTAATGACAAAAGTTTATTTTATTTCGTTAAACGTAGTCATAAACTGGGTCAACGGTTTGAAAGCATTAGGTAGCAAAGAAACATGTTTGCAGTTTAATTTATTTTCTTTTAATGGTGACAAACTTAGAAAAGTTTCGACGTTGAAAAACGTTTACTTGCAAAAAATACGTTGTTGAGAGAGCTTTGAGTTGATATGAGGTTACGGATTGTTTGTCGCTGCGCATAGCTTAAATGTAAAATTTGTCATACGTAATTGCGATATTTTGACGCAACAAGTTGACCGGCCATTTGGTCAACTCGTGCATGTTTGTTATCTGAAATATTTCATACTCGAAGATGCATGAATATCCCACCTTGAACAAAACTTTTCCCCCCAGAAAAGTTGTTCCATTCATTGGCAAATTTTGATTGTTAAATATATAAATTTTTATTGTACAAAATTTTTTCAATTATTCATTTCAATTTGTTTTATTGAAATATTATCTAAAATCAAAAAAAAAAAATGTTCTTGGCCATAGACACTGTCGTATCCCTTGACTTTAAAGTTCGAAGCGTTTTCAAGTCGAGCTTCTTTAAAAGTGACGTGTTGGTTGTCGAAAGTTGTTTTCATGCGAGGCCCATTGGACTTATCAAAAATAGCATGCAGCTATCGTCCGCACGCATCGCATCGTTTATGTTTAGTTCGAACTTGATCTTTATTTTAGAATGTCATCATTTTGTTTGTTATCACAGTTTTCAACTATCCACTTCGAGTCCACATACGTATACTCTGTAATTCAAAATTGTTTTCAACTTCAGTTCTAGTTTAGTTTGTAAATTATAAACTCAGTTTGACCCATACATTTTTTCAACCTAATAAAAAATTCGGTTAATAATTGCTTCTAATTTCATATCTAAACATTGAAAGAAATAAAAAAAAAAAGGTTTGTCTTTACCTCACATATTTTTCTCCAGCTTTTTTTTATCGTTATCTCCCTTTATTGTATAAATCCCATAAATTTAATTTATCACATTATTTGCTCCATCGGAAAGCTTGAATTTACAAACCCCTAAATTTTCGCTCCCTATTTGTTTTCCGTATTTTTTTTAACGACTTTCATTTTTATTTGAGGAGGGTAAAAAGCTGTCTGAAAATGCAGATCAAGGGCTCGGCGCATTGACGGTGTTTCCGGTTCTGCCAGACCGTCGACGATATGGTGGTGAAATGACCGAGGAAAATCGATCGGCGGGTTACGTTGGAGAGCTGTCGCATCAAGTGGGGAGACCAGCTGACTCTGTGTGTACACGTTCGGATAAAAAAAAACTAAGGGTCAAATATTTGCATAATATAAGCAATCTTTTTGGCTATCGTACAATTTTTTTCTGCATAGATTGATTATCGCCGATCTCTTATGTAACGCAAAAACAAATGGCGATTGGTCGGATGGAACAAACTCGAAAGTTTGTTCGTTGCAAAATAAGCATAAATATTCGAACGCAATACAAATGGGTCGACGAATTGTTTCGACGGGCAAAAAAATTTAAACCATTTCTCAAACTTCATTTTCTTTTTTTTTTTTTTCGCATTTTTTATTTGTTTGCTCCTTCGCTTATTTTTTTTCATAATCAGTTAGTTAGATGCACTTCAAAGTAACTCCGTAACGTTTGCACAATTGATTTAATATTTTCTTAAAGGAAACAAATAATGTAACAGCGTTAAACAAATAAAAAGAATTGTCTCTGGATGCGACAGTTTGTGTCCCGTTTGAAAATTTATTCATTTTCTTTTATCCGTGCAATTTCGCCATAATTTTCGCGTTCGCCTTGAAAATTCATCGTGGAACGTATGTTGAATAAAAATTTGACGCAGCGTATGACGAGTGAAATTAACAATTTTTTTTCATCATAAGATGGGAATTCTCTCGAATCCAATAAAATACCACTTGATACCGATCGGTGGGTGTCTGCATACAAAAGTGTTTTCAAGATCTCTTATATCAAATTTTGAAAAAATCAATAGCATCAAGTATTCCGTGATCGTATTTTATGGTGTACTTTCGTGCCGACCCAATTTTCCATTGAAAAACAGATATGTCAACCTGGGCGCATCTTTTTTTTTTTTTTTTCATCTCAATTATCAACACAACTTTGCAGCTCATCGCAAAACCCGCGGAGTGATTAAAGAGTGATTGGCACCGCGGTGCATCAACGAACAATCAAACTCTCGCTTATTTCTTTTCTGCTTTCCGTTGGCCGATATTTTTGTTCGCGGACCAAAAATACTTGTCACTCGTATTCTCGTGGGCGTCGGCCGGGAAATAAAAAAAAAAAGCTCCACGCGTGGATACCTTTAACGTCGAATTATTACGCAGGCTGGTTGGGCAATTTTTAACTCACTGACGGATTATTCGCATCTGTCAACAACCAACGACGAATTTTACCGCCGTGAATTTCTCCGTTTTGATAAAATGTTGTCAGAATGTTCAAAAAAATATCACTTTAGCCGACGTGTTTGGCAAAGAAAAAAAAAAAAAAAAAAAAAGAAACTAATGACAGTGGACAAAACAACATCCAATAAGAATTACAAAAAATTAGGAACGGCTTAAGTTCCGGTTATATGAAATGGAAATACTAAATAAAATGTTCAGTGTTGATTGCAATTTATTTTGTTTTATATAAGACATCTTTATAGTGTACTTGAGCGTTGGTGGAAAATCTCAACCGTAGCCAGATTTTGCTGCAATAATTGTCTCAATAATTTTTCGATAATGGCGCTCGTAAAAGATGTTTTTGAAAAAAACCTCACTCGCAGATGATTAATCGAGCTGCATTTTTAATTGAAACGGTGTGCTAAGTGGAGCAGTGCGTGCGCTTGCGGAAACGAAAATAAATCCGATCGGTATATTTAGCCGGTTAACGATCGTGACACTTCATCTGCTAATTCATTGTCATGATTCTACAAGCATCTATTTATTGCGCACTCTCAAGGAAGTGGCTTAATATAAAATTATTACGAGCGTTTTGTGTATACGAAACTCGATTGCCATTTCTCGCTGTTTGCAAATAAGCGCAAACTCTCCATGCCCGTGCGCGACTGCTCGTAAATTATATTCCGCGTTGTGAAAATTGATGTATGTCTGACGTAAATTACACGCGCGTGTCGCAGTCGAAACGCGCGATATGTACATGTAAATAACATTTTCAACAAAGAAAAAATTGTTTTTTTTTTTTGGATAATTCTATTAATTTTTTTTTCAATTGAATTTCAACTTTTTGAATTTTTAAAATATAAGTCAAAATATATGTGTATTCTATATTTTATTTATACAAATTTTATATAAGTTATTGCCGCTTTATATTTAAAATATTTTATTTATATAATATCTATTTAAAATATATTTTCGTCCGTGTGGGATTCTTTGTAACAATTTAATTTTTTTGTAAAAAAAAAAAAATTATTAAAAAATTATTTAATTTTTGTTTTAATATTTTGAAATAAATTTTAGAAATATTTTCTTCAAATTGTGTCAAACTGTGACGAGGTAAAATTATGGCGAAAAAAATAAAAAGTTTGACGATAACGAAATAAAGCTCCCAATAATTGAATCAATTTTGAGTTGAATTGGTTGAAAAAAGAAAATGTTATGAAAAAAAAAAATTTGATAAGAATCAGGTTCTGTGGCTATATAACGAGGTAAACATTTTTGCCTTGGCACATAATATTTTCTATAGCCATGCAATTACATCAGGTCTTAGTTTATTCAAATAACACAGCCTGGAACGACGAGACGCTTAGGGTCATTACGGGTGTTTTCAAATTGCCAGCCAATCACTGGGAATCAGCGGTTCGATTTTTGCAAAATGGAACGCCGAGCAATTTGGTGTCTGGGAATTTTATCGGTAACCACTTATTAGGCTTCAATTGCTTTTCCTGAACACGACTTTTCATTCGCAATATGTCTTTATGTCATGCAACTGCATGCATGTATGTTGACATTTACAATTCAATCCCAAATATTTTTTAATCATCGAACCTTGAACTCCGTTCGACTTTTTTTTTGCGAATTCCCCGCTTGACAAAGTAATTTATTTCAACAACTATTATCAAACATTCAATTTCACCATTTCTTTTCCATTTCCATAAACATTCTTATCATGCAACAAATCCTAACCTCACTTTGAGGTTAGGGTACACAAAATCAATGAACATGAAAAAGCAAAAAAAAAAAAATTATCACTCAATCTCGGTGACTCATTTTTGTGCACTCGTGACGTAAGAAATGAAGATAAAGTGTATGCACCCAAGTTACCTAGACCTGGTTCCAAAACTCATCCTTATGCTAGCCGCAAAGCGGTAATCAAATTTTCATCAAAAACGTGGCCGGTTATAATTTTGTCAGTGACTAGGGATACCATTTGTACGGTGGATAAATTTGGACTGGATTGTAGAAGTTAGGAAATGTTTCAGAGGACGATTAAAAGTACAGGAGAGCAGTTGGGTCGTTGCAAAAAATGACCTATTTTAAGAGGAACACCTTTTGTGAAACGTTAGCATTAAAAAAAAAAAAAATTCGTGGATCCTGTTTCACTGGCAGGAGTGAAAAAAAATGAATTCGTTTTAGAGTTAAAAGCGTTGGTGATCGATTGGTCAGACCACTTTTGGACCCAAACCAAATTAATTTTCGTCCCATGATTGATGTCGATGCGAATAAAAGAAATACAAACAAAATTTAATTGACCTGGGCGAAACAGTTAAATATATATTTTTTGGCACATTTGAGTCTAGATGGACAAGTTGTACACACCGATGTACAACTAATGACGAGAGTAGGGCTTCTAACATTGGTGGCAAAGTCGATTGTGATCGACCGCGAACACGACTGTCTCATGTTCCTGGCACCCTTCCCGTGCATTATGTCTCGTGTTAAAGTATTTGAAACTTTGTCCGATTTGATATTCTCTGCAATGTGAAAAAAAACCGATGTTCAAGTGTCAGCAGCTCAAATTCCTTAAATTTTCCAACTCTAAAATCAATAACGCTGTCTCTACACTTACAAAAAAAAAAAAAAAAAAACTTTTACTTTTTCATCTAAAAAACATTACAACTAATCGTCAAACGAAATGCTTGAAACGAAACTATGTTGTCGTATAGTGATTCAGTCAGAATTTCGAGAAAAACCAAAACATAACCAAAATTGTAGGTTAGGTCATAAAAATATCACTTGTATCCGTTTCCAAGAAACAAACAAAACGACAGTGAGTGTTTTGGATGCACTTTTGTCTGGTTTCAAGTATTTATGATCCCTAAAAATCATATTTCTAGACACATTGTCAGCTTATATTTTTGAGATAAGAGTTTTTGCTTCTTTTTTTTAGTCTTCAACTGGCAAAACCATGCTCGTTTTTTTTTAAGACGAAAGGTCACGAGTTCGAAGACCCTCGCATTATTTGACGTCGTTTAGCCACGTTTGTAAACCCAAGCGTATATTTTGATGCGGGTGTAAAATATGTAACGTCATTTACATATAAATCCAGCTGAGATTGATATGTTCATGCTCGTACCAAAACTTTATATTCATTTTAACTTACGGTCATGCATTTTATTGCTGTATAAAAATTTTGCACTAAAAATCAATGCTTTTATGAGCAATTGTTATCATTGGCCTCTCATAAAAACAAGTTTTACAATGATGCTTTTTATCTTGACCAAAAATCATTAAAGCAATAAAAAAAGGGAAGTACTTAAAAAAGTACTTAAAAAATAATAAAGTACGAAAAATAACCAAAAAAAAATGAAAGAAGAAAAACAAGTATTTGACTGGCGAAGCAAGTTGCCTTGAATTTCGTTTTGGAAAGTAGTTGTGAAAAGTTCCGATAGATATATAGAATCCGCGAATTATGAAATCAAAATAACCAAAACTCGAAAAGTGGTGAATCACACCGGATAACAATGTGTTTGTAGTTTTCTCAGTGTGCCGCAATAGCTCCATTCTATTTGTGGTTATGCACTCGTAGAGTGAGGGTCTTTGCATTGAATTCTTTGACCAGATGATCTAAAAAAGTAGATCTTGATTTCGTTTCCGCATATACATCAGATTATACGATTATTCATCGCAATTTCATGTTTTCTTACCTTTCAATCTCATTCTTTTATAGATCGTAACAACATCACCTTGAAAATTTTTCCAAATCAAAAATACGTACTGCTCATTTAGCAGTCTATATTTTTGTTAAGACCACAGTACGAAATCAAAAATAAGAACGCAGGTATATAATAAGAAGCAACGATTTAAATTTGCTAAACAAATAAAGTTTTGCGCTCAAAATCTTCAAACTTGATATATCCAACATACAATTTTATTCAAAACTATGATAAGAGTTTATATAGCATGTCATATCAACAGTCCATTTTCCTCTTTACGCTTTTTTTTCCTTCACATTCTTTTTGCTTCGTTTGTTCTTCTCTTTTAGGAGATGCATATTTTTGTGCAAAGTTACAGGCTCGCATTTTCGAGCAAATTTCTTGATGCAACAAATTCGATTGGATTTTTGGAGCTAAAATAAATTTCACGTTACAGACTTGATAAAAGTGGACTCAAAAAAAAAAATGAAACTGATGAGATTTAATTGCATTTTAATTGTAACATATAATTTGGACATTCGTAAGGAAAAGGAAACAACCGTGTGTATTTTCTTGTAAATGTTGCTGCCTCAAAAGTTGAACGGAAAATATCTTTCCCACGAAGAAAACAGCTAAAAACATTTCGTTTTGAATGGAGATTCGATCAATCTCTTGCATCCATATTACCATGTGAGTTTTGGAAAACAAATCCTTGCATGCAAATCGAATCGGAAAGAATATTAAACTTGGCAACAGTTGAATTATTTTTTTTTCTTTGTTTCGACCTTTTTGTTTTTATGAAATTCATGACGAAATATTGACCGATTTTGTGCGCAAAAATGTTCATCCACCGACCGCGGAGATTGAAACAACTTGTTCTCAATATAAACAACTTTTCATATCATCAATTCATCGGAAGAAATATTTTTCGGGCTAATACAATTTTGGCCATATTTTATTACGTTACGGCTAAGATTTATCGACGCAATTCGTTCGGTTTATCAACTTAGGTCTTCGTCGAGCTTCAATGACTAAATTGAATACACAGTAATACATCTTCAACGTCTCTATCTCTCAGTTCGGCAACTGAACTTTCTTATCACGCAAAGATACAAACTTTTTTTGGTCGTAACTTTTAAGTTTCTCATCCATTTTTAATTTCAAATGAAACAAAAAAATGTCTTCTTATCTCCGAATCATTTCTGCAGAGAAATGGAGTGCGAATTTTCGCAAACTTGCCATAGCTCACGATTTGACCTCGACATTAGGTTCGAAAGGTACGCGCGCGATACAAAAACTCGAAAATTTAATCAAAAGTTTCGTGGTTTCGATGAAAGCGAGCGAAAAGTTTTGATTAGAAAATATGCGTGAATGTCATCTCGAACATTTACAACGACATCTGGGTACGCGTATGATTTAGCATAAACTGATTAAAATGTCGGATTTTGTTTTGAGGGTTAACCTCAAAGTTAGGTTAGGATTTTTCTCTGACAGTTAAATCATGGCTCCCAACGTGCGCTTTTCATTATCAAAAAAACACCTGCAAAAAAAAAAAGAAAACAAAGTTATACTGTTTTAATAAAAAGTTGAACAAAAAATTTAATTAACAATTTCACATTTCTCATCAACTTTCGAGCTGTTCTTGAAAATCTAAGGGAAAAAATGGCTATAATAACGTTCAATCATTTTTTGTCATCAACCAGCAAATTGAAGCAAAAAAAGAATTAGTTTTACTATGATTGTTTCATAAAATAACTTACATCGTGAGTGTACGAAAACATTTTTTATTACAAAATTTCATGACAAAACTCTATACATTATTGAAGTGAATTTTCATGTTCTACATCAAATGATGAGAAATGTATAATAACATTTGCCAGATAAAAATGCTGACATTTTTTGAAAAAAAAAAAAAAAAAAAAAAAACAATTTTTTAGTTTCCATATTAAAATTGTATTTTGCTTAACTGTTTGTTGCCACTGGTAAAAATTCCTTTATTTTGCATCAAGAGATAAGGAAACATGTTTATTTTGTTTTTAGCCACCGGTTCAATTATGATCATGAACTTGGTCAGATAATAAACAATAAGACTGGAGTTTTGACAGATGTAAACAAAGGTAGAATGTAGATACATGTGAATAAAACGTGTCTGGACACGTGACTGAGTGTTATATATAACTGAATGCGAATGCGGGGACGAGTAACGAGATGTGCATGCGGTGTTTGGTCTGTTGCAGAGTATGACGTGGCTCAAGGTCACAGTGACGAAAGCGGAGGAGCGAGGCTGCTGCGCCGGTGGATGAAAATCAAAGGAGGCCGCCCACTGCGAAATAGACCTCCTCGCAGCCAGCTGCTAGACTCGTCTGATGCTGAAGGACAAAAGGTACGAAGAGGGTGCCGAGCCGGGCCTCGACGCGGACCGTAATGGTAATGGGGTCAGGGCGATGTGTCCTGGTCCTTACCAGGTCACTGAAGGATTTACTGGCTTCAGTGACGCCATCGCCTCTAGTTCCTTCCTACCAACAACCACGTCGACGAGCGCGGCTGGCTGCACCGGCCCCACTGCCATCAACAAGGAGGTACTATTGTCCATTGTATGGTTACTCCCTGGCCATTATAGTTCCCCACAATTGCCCACTTATCAGTATTACAAACAGTCAACAAACGACAACATTTTTGTCTGCTCTTGTATACTCATGATTGTGAGAATATTAAGGATGTTTTATATAGCAGTCATGTAAACAACCATGCTCAATCCAATGTTGCCAAGTTCATTTTTGTTATTTTTGAATAATAATAAATATTTGTTCGACAGTGAGATGAAAAATTTGGTTGCAAAACAAAAGTTCAGTTGATTTCAAAGTTTGTTTTGATCAGCTGACTCGAATGCTGATTGGTTGCTACTAATGGCGGACGACAGTTCTTACCACATTTTCAATGATAAATATTTGTCATTGATCTGAATTATATTTTTTTCGTCGGAATTTTATTTGTTGGATTTTAATTTAGTTTTGTTCAAAAACGTGGTTCCCAAAGGTAGTGCATTTTATGACATTAAATGACAACGATATAACCGTTAGCATCTGCGTTGTTGTGATATTTCGAGCTTATTTTTCTAAAAATTTAGCCTGGATTGAGGTACGTTTTATAGTTAAAATACATAGGTTGTGATTAAAATATGATTATTAAACAAAATTTCTTCTTTTTTGAACATCGTTATTTCTATAAAACATCTTTTAAGGTGGAATGAAAGACTGAATTGTTTACAAATACGAGTCAAGGTCCGGAGGTCAGACAATAAATGTTTTCATTGAACAAAATACATCAGGCGATTCTTAGGAAGCTTACGAATTACCTGATATATTATATTTCATGAAAACAATTGTTGTTATGACCCCCTGATCTTGACTTTTGTAAACATATTAGCTTTTCATATCAACTTAAGAATTTTATAGCAAATTCAGTCACGTTACAGATTTTTTTTAGTTGTAGATCAAAAGAAAGAGAATTTCGAGAGATTTAAAAAGTTATTTATAATTTTTTTTTTTTCATTTTCTACTACCAAAGGTCTCGAATTTCTTTTTCTTTTACCTAAAACTAAAAAAAACCATAACATCACCGAAATTGCTGTAATATTCTTAAGAAGAAATATACAGTTACAAAATGGTAAAAATCGTACTTACATTGATAAATGGATTATATTAGAAAAACACGAATAAAATATTTATGAAACAAATTCCCATTTCGAGCAACACAGTCTATCTTTTATTATTAATATAAACAATGAAATATTTATTTATTAATTTTTTTATCGCAGTAATTTATGATTGACAAAGTTTTCTCGAGTTCTACTGACCCGATTTCCTTCAAAATTTCAAGGCTTCTTTAAACCACATGTGCGGAATTGAAATAATAAAAACTACTGTAGACTTTTTGCATTACGCTGTTATAAATAAGAAAACAAAATTTGCAACTTGTTAGATAAAAGTTATTTGTTTACATTTCATTATAAATATTGGATACATACATTTTTAATAATCCACCTTTGAGTTAAGTCGATTTTTGTCGTTTCTTTTTGTATATTCTGCTTTAAACATTTTTAAAACATTTATGTTTAAATAAAGAGTAAGTTTCGGTGGATTGGAAAGAAAAGGTGTTTTAGGAGAGTCTACTAACTTTTTTACCCAACAAAAATTGTGTACTCAAAATAAATGTTTTCAATTCAGTCTTTTTTTCTACTGGGAAAACTTTTATTTTAGTACTCACTGAAAATTTAAGCCAGTAGAGTTGATCTTTCAGATGAATTTTATAATGTTGCACAATATTTAAAATTCATTCATTTATATTGACCATAATCTAAAGTGCTTATTGTATGAATATTTTCTTGAGAACGTCAGACAAAAATAAAAGTTTATCTCTCGGTTAAAAAGTTTTGAAATTGTAGGCAGAATCTCATCTTTATTTTTTCACAAGAAGATTAGATCAAAATGAACATCATTTGATCAAAAACTTCAAAACATTTTAGCCAAAAAAAAAAAAAAAATTAAGATGACAATCTACTTGTCGCAAGAAGATTTTCACTGCGTCAATTTAACTTTCTAAGAGTGATAGATTCAATTTTTTAAATTATTAACTCTCCAAGAAAATTTGGCAGATAATGAAGACAAAATCTTATTACCTTTTGAAAAAAGTTGAATTAAAACTATAATGGTTTTCAAATACTTATTAATTCAATCCTATTTTTTTTATTTCAAAAATTGAGTTCATTGAAGCTTATTAAAATATCATTAAAAAGTTTATTTATAATGAAAATTTCTTCCAGTTGAACTTTTTGAAAATATCAAAGATGGAAATACATTTAAATACTTTAAACAAAATAGAAATTTGATGTTATAAAAATTCTATCTTTGAAACCCGACATTGTATTTTTATCAATGGTATGGAGTTTTTTAAGTGAAAACATACAACACAACTGTTTTCTTTTTTTTTTTTTTATGAAAAACACGTTGTATCGAAACTTGAGCTTTTCTGCATAAAAAATGATTCCAAGCCATCGGTAAACTGCTTATCATTTTATCACCTATTTGGTGACAAAGTTTGAGAATGTTGTATTATAGATTTACCGTGTGCAGTACAAAAAAGCATGAATACTGAACGATATTCTCTTGGTAAAGATTTTCTTTCTTTCATAAAAGTTTCCTTTTTGAGGGAACGTCATGTGCGAAAATCCCACCCGTTGGCGCATCGCAGGCTCTTTCAAAGTGGGTACACGACATTTTCGTCGGTATGTCTTTTATTGACACACAAACATAAACAAATTAAGATATCTTCGAGTGAATAAATTTCGCTTATTTATTCTGTCGATTCTCTTTGTGTACCATTCTCCGTTGCACTTAGAAGCTGGATTTGATTCCCTCGATGGGTAACCTTGTTTACATTTGAATAAACACATATTTTGGACATCGCAGAGTCGAACTACCGAGCGAAAATTCACTTCCCTCGACGTTTATACCACGACAAACGTTTCAAAATTCATTTTCAGCATTATTTTCGTTCACTTTGTATCCTCACTCGATCTCCGTTTCGATTGCGTCACTTTTGTAGCAAAACTTTTTTTTTTTACAAGACAAATTTATGTCGACTGAAATTTCATAATGTTGACTTTCGTCACATTTGTTTGCAGCTATTTTTGGCTTAGACGCGGTGTAAAAAAAAACTGTTCACGAAGTTTTCAGCGTTATTTTCAGATATTAAGTTCGTCGATTGAAAGAACAAAAGTACAAAACAAATTTACGTTACACCTATCAGCACTCAGTGGCCTTGAAACTTGAGTCTGGCAAAGAGCATCGATTGAAATTTGCTTACAGAGGACAAAAAGGTAGTCACCATACACGTGCTAAGTGTCTTGTACAAAGTAGTATAAGTGTGTGTTTGGTCTCTCTGCATGCTTTTCTGTCAGTTCACTTTTCATTTCATTTATACCACGGAGACTTTGTGACTTTCTTATTCTTTGTCAAAACCAAAGTATCAAAACTAAAGTAAATGTGCAAAACACAAAACGAGACGCCTTATTTTCACACTGGAAAAAATTCCGAGTGGAGAAAAAGTGGCCCCTTTAAAAATTTCATACTTCTAGTATAAATACACAATTTTCAACAAACATTTCTCACTTGGTTTTTACTTTTTATTTATTTTGGCACAAACATATGTGTACAATTGCAAAATATTTAATATGAATATGGTTCTTTTTTTTTTTTTTTTCAAAATAGAATATGAATAATTAATAACTGTAGGACGTTTGTTTAAAATCAGAAATCTGAATATTGAAAAGCAACGCTCGACAAATGGAAGAGGATAAATGCATAGCAAAAGTTTTGATGAAGTTGAATATTTGTCAAAATAAAAAAAGTTTCCATTAGAAACAAAGCATTACTTTCTACACAATTGAATCCCATCTGTTTATTTTCGTGTTAAATGTTATTTCGCGCTTACTGGATATGCAAATTTGAAGTTGATTTACATATGATTTTTCATTAGGGGTCTGAGGATGTAGGGTTTGTATGTAAATGATCCAAATTATGCACTGTATTAAATCATTGCTAAACCGTGCCGGAAACGTTGATTAAACCGTGCTCGTAAATTTGTCCAACTTTTATAAAGTGTCAAAGTCCTTTGAAGAATCATAAAGAAATATTGCAGCCTGTTTGAATGAAGTACTTATGGTAATTTGGGAACTATTTTTCGGCATGACGGGCTCTTTCGAACCATCATTTTTACAATACATCATGCCGCTAAACTGCACAGGTAAAACGCCAAAGTTAAACAATCATGACAGAAACATAATTGTTTGAATACATTTATCAGGATCAAAGCAGATTTTTCAGCCACAGCTTTAACAACGCAATCAATTCGTAAAATTTGATTAGTTAACATTTTTAAATCTTGATGCAATTATACACTGTAAAATTCAAATAACATTCGTTTCCTTTTGTTGCTCTTTTTGAGGGGTTATTCGTTTTTTAAAAGAATTTAACAAAGCTGAAATAAAAGAAAAAAAAAAAGAGTCTACAATCATTTGCACAAACAAGTGTATTTATAATTTTAGAAAAAGTAGATATAAAAAAATGCAGTGTGGAATTTTCTAGTTGAATTAGTATTTTTTGCGATTATTATGTTTCACCTATGTGTATGTTTGTCTTGTCTTGTTGAAGTAATACGAAAAAGTCATTGGCAATTTTTAATCCTCCATTGGAAATGCTCATTGAGTAAAACATTAATTAGAGAAGAAAATGGCCGTTTAAAGTGTTTAGTGCAATTTCGCTGCTTTAACGACTAATTGAGATGTAATAATGCAAAACAGATGAGAATTCTCACTTTTAACAACCCCTTGAAATCTCCACTCCAAATAACATTGGGTTCAAAAAATCGTTTGATGATTTTTATGAATATTCAATGTATAATTGGAATAGAAGTCGGTTCGATTCGACAAGGGAGGTTTGTCGACTCGTACTGTCGAACTAAACGCTCTGCTCTTTTAGACGAAATATTGTGAATAATAAACAAGTTTCAAAAAACGAACACGAACATTTTCCCTGCGACGTAGAACATTTTTACAGTGCAAAAGGGCTTTTATTTCGGTGATTCTTTGGAGGACGTTTTATTTAAATTTATTTCAAGCTTTGGATACTTGAGAAATTCAATTCAAGTTAAATTTTCTAGAAATATTTGCAATTGCAATTGGGCATTGGAATTCACTTTAATGTACTCCATTTTGCCCCTTTATAAAATAGAACTTTGTTATTGCATTTAATAAAATTTTTTTTATTTGTCCCAATGATCCATAAATATTTAATTATTCATTTTCGTTAAAAGAACATATTCGATACCAAAAAATTCGAATATCAGAAGCTCTCATGATTATTCGAATAAATTTTATGGGCAAAAATTGGAAAAGAAAAATTGGACAGAAATATTTCCTCTGGTTTTTGAAAGTTAAAACATGACAAAAAAAAATGATATAATATTTAAAATCAACTTTCTTTCGTACATATATTTTATCATAATAGTGAAATGTTAAACAATTTCAGAAGTATTTTTTGAAAATTATGCACCTACAAGAAGATTGATAAAATAGATCGAAAAAGAAACAAATTCATCCCCCTGGCTTTTCTAGGGTTATGATGTTTTAGCAGTACTTAAATAAAAAAAAAGGAATACATGTAAATGTTCGTGCTCCTTTTGACAAAGTTAGAAGGGTTGATTTATGAATGATAAATAATTTGTTGCAATTTTTTCAATTGATAACAAAACCATTAGGATACTTATTTGAATCCCCAAATGACTCGAGAAAAAAAGTCAAGTCAAAGTTCAGCTACTTACCGTGTCTTCGTTCTCTACCATGATTGATGACTTGCGCGTAAAATGGCTATTTCCATAACATAAGAACCAAATTTATTTTATGTGTCTCGCTTGTGGTTGTTGGTACTGCGATAAGTAAAATTTTCCGACTGACTTCAACTTTAAGCTTTGTGCGACAGTCAAACCTAAGTGACGAGCATGAACAGTAACTGATTAGACGATACATTCAAAATGATGCCCCACCGTTGCAACAAAGGATGCACCGATTTCGACATTGCATGTGCTGACCTCTTACATGATAAGGAAACCAATTCCTTCAAATCGTATCTGTTTAGGCAAATGAACTATTTACATAGAGCCAATTCACTGTTGTCATCAACTTTTTCTCTTTAGGATTTTAATTCAATTTTGTGATAGATTTGGTTAAAAAAAAACGTTTTTAAACGATGATTCACTTTGAATTTTAATTAGGATTAAGAAAACTGAACGAGGAGAAATAATTTATAGTTACAAATTCACGTTCAAATTTTGAATTTTCTTTCAAACAAAGGGATTAAAAAGTTTAGTCTTTTCAAAGCGTCGCTTTTGACGAAAATTAAAAATCTTAATGAGTTATTTTGTTAGTCAATAGTCAAGCAGTTTCAAGACCCAAAATTGGATAATCGGATAAACGATAAAATATCGGTAATCTCCTGAGTTCGGGGACCAAAGAGGAGTTATACCCAAGGCATGCTGGCCTTGGGACTGGTTCCCTACTTTGAGGACACTTTAGTTCCTAATAACCAATTAGATAGTCTTAAAAATGAGTAACCAATGAACACATATCTTAACTTTGCTCTCAAATTAACACCACACCAAAATAGTTTATCGGCGAACTTAACACTTAGGATATGTCAGTGCAGTTACCCTCGAGTTCTCCTATAACGCGTTTTAAAAAAGCTACCTTAGTCAAACAACTAAGTCAAAGTGTTTATTAAAAGTTAGAAAGTTCGTGTCTCGTACTTGTAGTTTATGAGTATCCTTATGTTTATAATTTGTGTTATTAATAAATCAACACGGGGTTTTTTTTTGAATTTCCCTCCGCGACAATAAGCGAAAAAATCTCTGTATATTTTATCATATCCTCACTCGTTAAGACGTTTGTGCTTAAATCAATCCCAGTATTAATAAAGTTTACCAGTACCAGTATTAATAAAGTTTATAATCAAAGTTAAAAAATGTATCTTTCTTTTTTGAAAACAAAGACTAAAATTCTCTAATTTTTCATGGTCCTTCGGGCTGGATTAATTTTCGAGAAGACAAACGAGTGAAGATTGATTAAATGCGATTAAACCTCGTGACGGAATTAAATTCAGTGAGAGAGCAACACGTTTCAAAACTGAGATGGTTGTTCGCGCTGTGATAAACTGTGCTACCAAAAAAACATTGTAGCTGTCAACGTCCTATTTTCATCAGCTCGCTACGTCTTCACTGGACATAATTGGTGTACCCACGATGGCACCACGAACAACATCAATTGACATGGATATGTCAAGTGTTGGTCTTCGCCAAGGCCTGGCAGAAATCGTTTTTATGACGAGGTACAAGATGTTGCTTTGCTTACGCAACCTCAAGATGAGGTACCTCTTCTGTTAGCTGACAGAAGAGGTGTCATTATATTCGCATTATGCTGGTCATCTGGACAGAATACCGTCTTCAACTTTGACAGAATTCATTCGCAATAACTGACAAATCTATCCAAGAACATCAGTGGCATTTTTGAGAATTTACCAGCGTCAGAAACTTAATTCGATCGGTCTAGGTTAGAATTGACGAAACGTGATAGTTTTGGATATCGTCGATTTGTCGATTTGATTGTTCAAATCGAAAATCAATGAAATCGTATTGTCGCTTTCGTACTTGAATGATCTTGAAATTTTGAGTTTAATTTTGAAATTAGGAGTTTGAATTGGCCAAGTAAACCAATTGATCGTTTCGATGAATCTGAACATCTGTCAACAATCACTTTTTTTAGATCACTCCACGTAACAAGTTTTGACTCATTAATCAAGCAAATTGAAAAATTTTGGATCAACACAGAAATTCCATCCAAGAATAGTTTACCGCTTATGTAAACAAGTGCGTTCGTCATCGCGCAGCACCTTGCAAACAGAGAATGGGTGACTTACCAAAGGATCAAGTCACTTCAACTAATGCTTTTGAAAGGACGGGAGTAGACTATGCTGAACCGTTTTGTAATCCACAATCCGTGTAGACGCAAAAGAAACACTTGGAAATATTATGTCACAGTTTTCATTTGAATGGTAACTCGAGCCTATCATCCAGAAGTTGTTTCAGATTATTCTTGTGCAACCTTTCTCGCACCCTTCTGCTGATTTTCTTTCTTATACGGTGTGCCATTTTTAATGTAGAGTTAAAATGGTACTACACCCCTATAGGCGCAAAAATTGAATTACGAAAATCGTTTAGTGGGCAACTTTGATGAGCTTTGAGATTCAAGTGCAAAAGTACCAAGCATCACCTTAATAAAGCTATTAAGAAATTAGATTGTTTTCAAAAATCAAAGTTTTAGGAAGATTTGTGTCGTCTTTGAAAAATAGCATTTCGAAAGTGGCATCTCTCAAAAAATTTGCGACTTACTTGTGGATTAGTTGGTAAGTATTAATTTCATTACAACATCAAAGGGAGGGCTTAAAGTCTTAAACAATTTTAGTTTGTTAAGTTCTATTTTAAACATTTTTTGAAAAATTAAAAACCCCATTAAGTGGTTTCTATAACATTAAAGAATCGTTTGATATAATTTGTTTGATAAGTAATCTTCAAATATAAGACCACAAAGTGGAATATAACATCAAATAACATGCCTTGAGACTTCCCTATAATTTCATTCTACAGTAATACTTATTTTTGTATTTTGTTATTTCAAATTAATTTCAAATTTATTTCATATTAATATTTTTTTAGAAGTGCACGATTAATTCAATACACCATTTCACGAAGACAATCACAGCGGCAAAGTTTTCTTCGTTGGATCCATAACTGACGAGATTTGCAAACTAGAAGTCCACGTTTCAAAATGTGAAGCTGATGTTGCACACAGTTTGGCAAAGGGGATCATATAAGGATGACAAGGATGATTGAAATCAAAAATTAACAGGATAAAGTAATTTTACAGTTAACTGACAATTCAACCATAAAATGTATTAACGAATATAAAATTAATATTTCGTGTGAAGTTGCAAAATTCGCATAATTAGCGGATGCAGTTACCTTTTTTTGGTTATGTGATTAATATCTTTCTGATTGTATTATGGCTAAAAATTTTTTAATTAAGATGGAAAAGTATTTTTTTTTATCATTATCATTGTAATTAATAACGAATGTTAATAAATGTTGCATTCATACTTGATTTTCAGCGTTGATTGAAAACATCGAATTTTCAAACTTTATTGCTTTATTTCAGTTTTATTGTAAAGTTAAGATTGATCATTTATTTTAAAATTGACAATTAAATGTCGTATTTATTCTTCATTTTTGTATTTCGATCGTTTTATGTACGAATGTTGTACTTTTATTTTTGACCAAACACATTACATAATCAAAAATGTTTACGTATGTTTAACAAACAACACTCAGCAAGCATCACATGTTTGTCACAACTTGATGACTGCCCAATTGATCTGATCAAATCATTAAAAAAACTCATGTATATGATTTTCGTTAATTTATGTAATTTTTTTAGAAACTAACAGAAATCTTTCAATTTGTACGGCATTAGACAATGTTACTTGAATTACTCGATGATGAATAAAACTTTCATAACTTTTTTTTTTAAAACAAATTCTCGGTATATTCAAAAATCAATATGAAAATTTCTTTTTCTGCATCTGCAAAAGTTACTCAGTTTGACATTTTGTGAAATAAAAATAAACTAATTTTGTAGCCGATAATTTTTTACCATATGTAGCATCAACTGGGCTAAGAGTGACATTCCGAGATAATTGTGACACTTCAAATAATTTTTTTTGGTTTCAAAGTTCATATGTGATTAATTAATTTTATCAATTATTGAAAGTTAACGAAGTAATATGTATAATAAAATGTATAAAAATCAAGTTAAGGTGTCACAGGTTATCCCATATATCACTTTTACCTTGGTTGGCGTTGCCTTTAATAGCTGGTCTCTTTCAAGTTGAGGGTTTTCAAGTCCTTGCCACAACTCCTTACGTTTTCTTGTTGTTATTTGTTTTTATGATGTTATTGCTCGATTCAACAATAATGTGTGATGAATAATCCGACGCTACTTTACGGGTTAATACAGCTCTTATCCCACTTCAAACTTATATCTAATGAACAGTAAATGTCCATTTTGTATGTAAAATCTGTGATGGTTCCTACTAACTGTCCGTTGTATGAAGACATTTCTTTAAATTCAATTCGAAGAAATCCATTGAGATATGCTGTAAGATCTAATGACACGTTTTAAATGTCGACATTCACATCCTTTCTAGTGCTGAATCCAAAATTTTGAAAATTATGTTATTGTTTTTTATTTTGATAATCTTTTACTCCGTGGTATTTTAACAAATGAGGACAAGTACTTTAAATTTCATCTAATAATGGAAGGTTCAATCTCCCAAATTGGGATTATTTCGTTAGTTTGCATTGCATTTGTCAAGATAATTTTTAAAACCCTCTTATCTTTTTCTGATGTTGACACTAAGATTGGTCCTTCGAAACGATCAATATAGCCAATGAATTCGTTAAAAATTGTTGATTAATATATTGATATTTATTTAAATTATCTCTTCTATACTAATGTTTCAGATTTCTGACACCTTATGGTTGTATATAGGCATTTCGTCGAACAGACCACGTGAAGAAACAAAGTCAAATTGGCTTTTGCTCAGCTCATGCAGAAAGTCTCTTTTCCTATATTGTTTTATCCGATTGAACTTTTCTGTTGTTTCTAACACCAGTCTATCTCCTAATATTTTTCAATACTACTTGTCTCTTGACTGCTTAATTCTATAACTTGTCTCTACGATTTATGAATGTCGGCTCGATGATCTGGTTTGAGTTCGAAAAAATTAATCAAAATTAATATTGCAAAAAATACGTCTATCAATAATCAAAAATTTTTAGAGCTAATTCACAATTTTAAATTGTAATTTAAATCTCTATTCAAATTGATATAAATATTTTAATTTTGAAGATAAAATATTTATATGTATACAGAGAGAAAGTGACTGATGATGTAAACAACACAGAAAAATCATTGATTGAGTTTCGACTAATAAAATACTTTTCACTTTTGGGATTTGATTGTATTAGGTTATGCTTATTATTTTATAGGAAATAATAAAATGTTAACTATTTATAATATAACTTGTATACTTCTTGGTATGAAAAGAGGTGTAAAGATACTACAATAAATTGGAGATCAAGATGTTTCATGTTCATAATCATTGATCATTATTGCCTTTTTAACAAAATAGTTTTAAGTTTAAAGTTTAAGTTTAAAATAGTTTTACACTCGGCAAAACAATTAGCGCCCCTCTCCCCTTAAATTCTTGGCATTTTTAAAAATATCATAACATTGATACATTTTATCAAAAAATAATTTTCTTCACACTATATGAAAGCTTGAAACCTCAACTTAGAGATTTTTGCTATCTGATGATTCGGTGGCAGAAATTTCAGGGGAGGGGGGCGCTAATTGTTTTGCACAGATACTGCCATGTCATATATAATATGAATAATTGAAAATGATTTAATTTAGAAATTAGTTTCTGCAAATTAAAAGATACCTTCAATTTGCAATTGATTTCTCAAAAATTTTTAAAAAAATATTATGTTATAATTTACATACACAGTTTATTATATTTTTTGTATTCGGTTAATGTAAGGGTAAGCGCATAATTGAGTGACTTTTCATGTAAAGTTTCAACTAAAATTCTCTGACACGTTTTGACTGGTCCAACATGTCTTCCTTCTACATAATCTTTGATTTTATTGTGAATAATTGGATTGTTATTGTTATGGGTTTCATTTGTTACACTACAAAAGAAGCATAACATAACATTGTCCCATAACAACAGAAGCAGCATCGCGTTCATTATAAATATATATGCACAACTATTTTACAAATTGGATACTAGATACTACTTCAACGTTAATATGGCAATCAAATACGAGAATAGTTTTGTATTATATCGAACCACATATCGATCTGACTATTTGGCCATTCGTGTACTATTCCATCGTTTCTTCGCTGATATTTTCATGTTTCTTCCTGAAAAGTTTTCGAAATTTTTCCAAGAATTAGTATTTTCCATACACCAATCACTACATCGACCATGTATCATGTTTATCGTATAAACCACATTCGTTCTGACCTCTTTACACGTTTTCAATCCGCATGTCAGCCTTGCGGTCCAGAAGAATAAAATAATGGAAAAATCAAAGGTTCTACATTTGGATGCATTATGCTAACATATTGTAATTTCTTATCATTTTTACGATACATTTTGAGATATATCGTAAATATAATATATATATCGATATATAAAAATAGCTGGAACTACGTTTCATTTTCATCATTGTAACATCTCCGGTCTATATCTTTTTTATTTGTTATAAAACCTAAATACAATTCTGGTATTTCTCCCGACGTGGATTTTGATTGGTTTTGACCTTCTTCATGCATCATTACATATGAGTTAGTAAAAACATTATTATTAACAATAATTAATATTAACATTAATTATTACAATTTCATCATCGAGTCTTCTTTCAAGAGTTTTTTCTTTTCGATATGTTATAGTTTCGTTACCATCAATAAAAAAAAATTAACTATAACATTGATTTTCATTTTCACATCGATACAATGCTATATATTAAAGCTAAATATATTTGGTAATATATATGATAACAGAATGGTCTTCATCTTTGCGTGCCAAAGTTGACTAAATTAGCATTTAAAGAAGTATAGTAAAGATCGTTATTCTAACTCCTGATTGATTTAAAAAAATCAGTTATTAAAATAATAAATTATTCGAAAATTTTGGTGGTCTTGGTAAAGGTTCTAGTAATACCGTGATATAGTTACAGTAATCATTAAAGAAATTTTTTTTATTAGATACTTAAAAATGTTAGACGTTTTAATATTCATATATTCATATCTCCAGCATAATATTTTCAACAGATTCTATATCATTTAACGATAAATTAAAACTTTTTGAAATTAAACCTTTTATAATAATGTTATGGCTTCATTATTCGCTTCATATTTCGTGCTAAATTATAGTAATTAAGAGAATCAGCATCAGTAAATGATTTATCAATTGAAATGAAATTTTACATAACTTGATTTTTCATTTTTTTCATCGAATTTAGCATAATTGTGATCAAATAATAATGGAACTTTTTCGTAAGTCGAATTAATAATTGGTTTGCTGCAATATACTTTTTTGATAACTGGATAAAACGGTTGAGATAATTTTATTTAAATCGACAGCCTACATGAAAACGTGCCTTGTGATTGAGATTCATTTTTAATAACTTTATGCGAATATGAATGATCGAATAAATTTGTCCTACCATTTTGAAGATTTACAGGATTATGGTTTTCATGATTGAATACAATTTTACAATACCTCACATTTCTCAAATTTTGTTTTTCAAATCTTTCTATAATGAATCATTATTAGAAGTTCTTTGTACATAAATAATATTTGCTGAATGTTCAACTCTATTTTTATATTTGCAACACTGCAATGTTAAAGTGTTGAATTTTATCTTGTCGTGGTTCTAATTGTACATTTGTAATGGGTTTATGAGAAGTTGTAGCTCTATTTGAGGTTGAGGGTAACGAATCGAACCTCTGAGTACTTGATATATTATCGCACGTAAAATTTGATACATTTTTAAACGTAGTATTAACACAATGTACCGATTCAGCATTGTTTATCTTTTTTGATACAATACAGAAGAATTTCTACTCGTCACTGCAGTTGATGATTAATGAGTGCGTGATGTAGTGGCAATGAAATGATGAGTCAAATTTAAATTGGATTTTTTTTTATTTTTTTTTTTTAATATGGTAATCGATTCGTCTCATTTCATTGTTTCTTTCGCGTTTTATAGGTATATCTTATCTTCTAAAAGTTCGACTTTTCGTTTCGGCATTAATGAAAGATAAACTAATTTAAAAGCAAACTATAGAAAAAATATATTATATTTATAGTTTTGATATGAAGATGTTAATTATTATAATTATATAGACTATAGAATACAGTTATACGTTTTTATATTGAATTTTCTTTATTTTATTATTACAATCAACTCTAATATATCACTGCAATATATTATTTCGAATATCTCTAAATATATTCACAGATCAAAATCATTACGACATTTTTATTTTTACAATTGGTGAATTCAGAAATCACTGCGATATACTTGTAGATATACCTGAAAAGCAAAAGCAAATGAAGACATAATTTGTATCATCAGAAATGTAAATAATGAATAAAAATATCACACATATAAGGCAATAGAAATTAAAAATAAATATTTTCAAATATGTTTTTACAAAAATAAAAAATCTGCGGCAAATAACAATAACGAATATAGATCGGAAAATATACCTACTATTGATTATTGATATTCACTGTAAAAGTATTAAATATTAAATAAGGCATTTTAACTACTACAATAATTGAATTTATTAATAGATTTGCACTATAAAAAAACCTTACTGTTACCTGCTTTTTATTTTAGATAGAATTGCAATTGAATTTTAGTCTGCTTGTTTTGCAAGTTAGTCGTTTTGAGAGAACACAGATTGTATTGTTTTGCAAATCAGTATATGTGCGAAAATCTGAAAACAAAACATGAAATTCAGTATTGTCGGAAGTATATAAAATTGATTTTAGCATAACAAAGATATAAACGAAAAAAATACATCGATAGCAACTACTTGTTGAAAAAACATCTTAACCTCAATTTTCATATTAAATTAAATTTTTCTACATGTTACTTGTAATTGAATAACTTTGTAGATAATACTTACTTATTTTTCGGTAGTGAACTAATTTATTGTCTCACTGATTTTTTGTTTATTAAATGACAACAATTGACAACAAATTTTTATTTTTATCCGATGACAATGAGACTCGACGTTCGACAGCGTGATCCACGCGGCATTTGTAATTGGTACTGGGATAAAGGAGCGACAGAGATAGCACATATAGCATGGAACACACGAACTTAGAAAGACAAAGAGTAAAAACAATTCTTTTCATGGATCAGTCATCATTTTACATTTAACATAATTATTTTATTGTGTACGACACAATAATCATTCGATTTAGTTAAAATAAGTATTTACTGGTATATAAGAATACTGGTATAAGAATTTACTGGTTGAAAAAAAACATCATTGCATCAAATCCGGTAAACAAAATTGGTTGCCAAGATACAATTTCAAAGTATGAATCGAAATGTAACATTTTTACCCTCATAATTTTTTAAAAATAATATTTTAATATTTCATTCATAAACAATTTATTCTTAACGTCTTAACTCGTCTTAACTCTCTTTTTCCCTCTAAAATTTCAAATTGCTGATGCCCTCTGGGACCTATGATGATGTCGTCAGAGTTCACTCGCATCCGAACTTGTTGACGATGATTGACGTTGGACAGTCCTCGACTGCCTCAGGATTTGGTGTTCAACTTTGGGTAGAAGTTGAGCTCCTGGCCAATGTTGGTCTGCCAAATCTTCCACATAGGCCTTGTCGTAGCCTGGATCATTTTTCGGACGACGATGGATTTCAGAGTTCCTAGACCCTATGATCTAGTCAGTACTACGTACGTAAAACACCCTTGATCTCAGGAACTAACACAGTTTACCCTGTAGGAGACATCCATCTTGGATAGGTAGCTCAGAGTTACATTGCCAATACTGTTTCAGATGTGAGGAAATAGTGCCCCCGGCCAGCCATTTCTGACGAACGTCACTGCTCCAAGAGAACTTCATCTCACTGAGTTAATTCAGCTATTTAGTCATGCCTTACCGGACATGCTTAAACTCCCAGCAGATGAAAATTCTTGGCAGTAACTTGTAATCTGTAACGAAAGTAATATTATCGCTCGAATAGAAATTTGTAGAACTTCGAAAATAAAGGACACGGCTTACTTATTGATCTGAGCATAATTTAATGAGACAAAATGGCTGCTATTCATGCTATTCCTGCTATTTCTAGTTTGCGTCACAGATTAGAATCAGGGGTCGACTAATATCGTAGTTTACGAAGACTCGGTCGCTCGTAAGAAAGCAACTTGATCCTGATCTTCTGAAAAGCCTTCACATGTTCTTCTGTCCAGACCCATTCAGTGTTGTTGTCTAGGAAACGATACAAGGATTTGAAAATATTGGCAAAATTAGGGAGAAATCGGTCGTAGAAATTGATGAGTCCTAATAGTAACTGAAATTCAAACTTGTTGCTTGGCGTAAGAAAGTTCTTGATTGCTTTAATCTTCTTTTCAGTAGGATAGACGTTCTGTGTTGATATCTTGTATTATAGAAACTCCTGTTCGGAAATCGAGATCTTGCATTTCTTTTTTTCTCATGTCTTCAGTCTAATGCAATAAGCATGAAAGAAGGATTTATTGTTTCCTGATACCAGTACGTCCTCCATAAGAAAATCAACCCCTGGAATAATAACCAGAAAACCGTTTATTGTCAGTTGAAAAATTCGGTAAACGTAATCTGGTGAACTCTCAAGAGGCTCTATATTATATTGATGGTCAGTGACTTCAATAAATATTCAATAAATAAACAGTCAACGAGTTTACTGGATAGCATAACAGAACAAAATTCGTTCAACAAATTCGTTTAACAAAACAATTGGTTGACAAGATAAGCAATTATAATTTATATATTGGAATATAACATATTTATTTTACGTAAACAGTAGAATGAAATAACACATTCATGCAAAATCATTTTATGCGTTTAAAATAAGTTGAGTTTTATATACATGTATATATTTGAAAAAACAAACAACCAATAAAAGCTTCTCCAAAATATATGCTCTATACTATAAAGTATATAAAGTATAAGAGGATAAAAATGAGAAAGATTAATTGTATATCTCAATTTTTTTCAATTAGGAAAAAAAGTTTGGTTATAGTACTTAAAAAACCCAACTCAGTCCACGAAGAAATGAGCCAATAAGGATTCAGCAACGAAAGTGATTTTAGCTTAATGACTGTAATTGTCGATTGAATTCGATACAGAAAGCCAATTCACTGTTGTCATTAACTTTCGCTGCATTCAATTTTGTGAGAGATTTAGTTAGGCCAAAAAAGATTAATTGCACCTTTGCATGCATACCGGTCTTGAAATTGGTTCCCTACTTTAAGGACACTTTAGCTCCTAATAACCAATTAGATCGGTCTTAAAAATGAGTAACAAATAAAAAAAAATATCTTAACTTCGCTCTCAAATTAACATCTCACCAAAATAGTTCATCGGCGAACTTAACACTTAGGATATGTCAGAATAGTTACCCTCAAATTCTCCTCTAACGCGTTCTAAAAAAGCTACCTTAGTCGAACAACTAAGTCGAAGTGTTTATTAAAAGTTTGAAAGTTTGTTCCTCGTACTTTAGTTTAAAAATTTATCTTTCTTTTTTGAAAACAAAGATTGAACCTATAATTCTTTAATAATTTCTTCAATATCAGAACTGACGTGGAATTGTCATGAATCTATCCTTGACAATAAAATATTTCAAGAATTTTTTACAACAAATTAGAAAAACGAATGAAAACTTATTGAATATTTTTTGAAGAGCTGTTGTGAAATTCTCGAAAAATTATTATTTTTTCCACCCTGTATAATTTTGTACAAATCACCAATATTCCGATTCAAGATAGATCTCTGAATTTATCTGTCCTGACGTTGGGTAATTGGACCATTTTTTTCTTCTCATGTCACATGTCAACATTTTTCATACTTGGATGGGTTCTTACTTCACTCGGTTGCCACCAAAGAAATTTCTAACTAGCAAAGTTCAACAAAGCTTTCTTGTCTTGACTATTTTGAAAGGATTCAGAAATCCTATCTAGTTTAGCGTATACCATTCTTTGGGTGGTTGTTCTGTAAAGCGTCGTTGTATCCACTATCGTTAAAATTTTGTTTAAAAAATTGATATCACAGAATTAAAATAACAATTCGGTGGAAATCAATTGAAAAAGGTTTGTTGCTTTTAAAAATTACAACTTTTTAAAAGTTCAGCCCCAAAACCATCACGTCTGCTTGCACGTCAAACTACAACGACCAGAAAGAATTTCCTACATTATGCTTTCGCAGAGACCGTGCAGGACGGATAGAAAAAAAAGCGAATTCATTACCAAAGTTGACAGATTCATTTTTCTTCGTGTTCCAGAACCCGTGAAATCGGGGATTTATTTTGTGCCTTTGAAATTCAAATAAAGTCGATCCTTAATCCGATCGATGAATCAGCGAGGAAGCAAAAAAAAAGAGGGCCGTGCAAATTTGACAACTTATTTTGATATGTAATGGACCGACTTCTTTTCCCGGGGAAAAAGATCGGAAGTAATGAAATTGTCGCAAACGAGATTTATACTATTTCCTGATCCCGCTGAGCAGGATCAAAACAAAATTAACTCGAACTTTGGCTGAAAAACATTCAATTTTGCAGAGCGAGGCTGCTAAAACGCGCTGCCTCCGATGGCGTGACATAAGTGATCAATGTAACGCCGCGCAATAAGTCAACTTTCTTTTTTTTTCTTTCTCATCAAGAAATGTTATCCCAGTTTGCTGACTCTGTCCATTCGCGTAGCGTCTTCTTGATTACAAATTAGATGGATGTTGATTTCATCAGTTCAATTAACTGGTCACTAAATTAGTCACTATAATCAGCATAATGTGGGTTGCATTGATGAAACGGATCGCAGTGCAATTGCCAATAACGCAAATCTCGGCGAGATCGTAACACAAATCAAGTCCGGCTGAATATCAGTTTGACAAAATGCAAATCGACGACACGAGATCTGTACTTGTGTTTGTATGACGAGAACTGGGTCGACTTATGTGATACGGAAAATCAGTGTACGGTTGAGCATCATTAACACGCCTGTCAGTTGTTGAAGCCAAGAAAAAGCAGAGCGCTGATTGTACCTTAAATGCCAAAACAATAATCGATCATCTTCACTGTGACATAACGTGGCATTATGTTAGAAAAAAAAATGACGAGTCAAAACTATAGTACAAAATTAATCGTCTCTGTTGTGATTTAATTTTTGATCAGTTTGTGATGGTGGGAACAATGAAGGAATAGGAAAAAAAATTAGAATACCAAAACTGAATGAAACAAAGGTGCTTTTTTTCGCTCTTTGCAGAAGAAAGCGAATTCTCGGTACTCAACGAAATTCGTGCAGTTCGTGGTGGTTAATTAATCCTGCGAGTAGACGGCATACAAATGCGTTTACGAAAAGATTTTGCGCTTTCATTTATCAAGTTATTAGTGGGATGCAGTTTTTATGACGACCGAGAACGGTCTTTTTACGCGCAATTTCTGAGGACTGTATTAGTGGCGATTACGCTGTGAAAGCTCAGAAATGTGGTTGATGACTTCTTAAACTTCGAACGGGATAGCGATCGAACTGGAGCATTTAAGTGAAACCGGCATTATCAAATGGTGCGGAAATCGTAACGTGAAGCGAATATCCGTCCAAGTATTTTCAATCCATTATTACGCTTTAATTGTTTGTTTTTTTGCAAAAAAAAAAAAAAAAAAAAACAAAAAACAAAAAAACAAATGAAAGAAAGAAATGGAGAAAAAGTTGTTCATTCAAATCTAAAATAATGAGACCATCAATTTAATCTTTTCTTTATTCAAGAATTTTTGCTTGTATACCGAACAAATTAAAAATCAGGAGATTTTAACTGAAATCTGACAGCTTGTTTAAATCTTTTGTCCGATCAAATTCTCTTTTCACGATTTCCAATTTCCCTTACCTTTCTAAGTCATTCACCAATTGAAAATTTACCACCTTTTTTTTTTAATTTTTCATCCATTGTTTCATCTCTTTCTTTTCATCTGAGCAATTAAGTTTTGGTATTTTAACGACCAAAATTGTCAACTAAAAAATGTTTACACATACACTCCTCACAACAATTAAGGGAACACTTAAAATTGTTTTCAATCTTCAGATTAAAATAACTTCGACCAGTCTTATCGAAAAAAAAATGTCTCTAGTTTCTGAAAATGAGTAAACAAAGCTGTTTTTATTTTTAACAGATGGCGTTTCCGACAATTAAAGAAACAAAAAAAACGAGCCAATTTTTTCGCGTTTTTCAAGGAGTACCTGAACATCAATTTCACGATACTGATATGAAAAGTTGAAGTTTTTTCGAAAAAAATGACGCCGAGAA